>CM077164.1:54303571-54560915 GCA_039583875.1 Platanthera guangdongensis | reverse complement strand
TGGATCATTTGACCCTACATATAAAGCTAGGGTCATGGTTATGTCCTAGATTCTAGTCCAAGTCCTTAATTCAACATGCCTGGACTAGCATCAGAGACTGCAAGACTCACAACTTAGAGAAATATCAAAGACTCAGAAATGAGTTCGACGTTCGTCGAACTCAGGTCGATGAAAGTTCATGCTCAGCTCGATGAACTCGAGAAAATTCTCTGAGCTGAGCTAGACGAACTAATACTTAGGTCAACAATTTATGGACAATATTTCACCATTCCAAGTCAGGATTTCTCTATTATCTGTTCGACAAACTTAGTCTCAGTCGACGAACTTAGTTCCTCAGGTCGATGTCTCGGGGTATTCTACTTCAACATCTTATTCCAAAAACATCTCAGGTTTCTAAGTCTAGAATCACACTTCAGCGACGAACTCACCTTCTCAGCTCGACGAACTTAAAACACATTCCCGGTAAGATCTATCTTAATAGTTAAGAGATACTCAGCTCGACGAAACTAGTTATTTCTCAGCCGACGAACAGTTCTTAGCTCGACTATCTCTGGACATGTTACTTCAACATTCTTAAGTCCAAGAACATCACTGAACTCCAGTCAACGAAGTCAAAATCTCAGCTCGACGATCTTGATGCACAAAAATAGCAAGGTTCCAGAGAAAGCAATGGTCTATATTCAGTTCGACGATCTTGGATCTCAGCTCGACGAACCACTGTTATCAGGTCGACGAACTTGACTTCTTAGCTCGACGAACTCTGGATTAAGGTCGACGAATTCTTTTCCCTGTTTGACGAATTCTGTGCAAATCCAGACTTTAATTAGTTCCATCCTTCTATCCTTAGTTTATTGCAATAGTTCCTGAGCAATCTATGATAAAATATTCTCTGAATATTACCGTTAGACGGAGCATTAATTATGGACTTCATCAGGATTATTGCTTGTCGTTTTTCAATAAGACAGTTGGGGAAACCAATTAATGCAAATATTCTCCAGGCCGTCAGCATTAATGAAGAAAGGAATTCAATTTCAAAGGGAAAATATAAAAGTGATTTTCTTCATCTCTCAAAGACGACAATAACACAGCAATCAGAAAAAACAGAGAATAAGGATCTTCTTCTTCCCTCTGGGCAACTCTCTGAGACACAGAAAACACAGAACACTGTGATACAGAGAAACTAGACCTAGACCAGAGAAGTTATAGCAAGCTGAAGGAGAAGAAGAATGAAAGATATGGTACCTAAACACCTAGAGGGGGGGTGAATAGGTGACCTAATCCTTTTCTAACTTTGTTGGCAGCCAAACAATTATATCACAGATTTCTAACTACTTTTGTACAGCAAACAGCAATAACAAAACATACACAGCTAATCCACAGCACAATCACAGCACAGCACACAGTGTTTTATAGTGGTTCCCCAAGATATGGGTACATCCACTTTCCCCCTTCATCTATCTAGCAGTGTACTAGATTCAGCCAAACTTCTCCACTGTCTCAGAACCCAAATTGGTTCCTACCTCAGGCCCAAAGCCTTACAACTCAGCTTTATCCCAAAGCCTACACTCAGCCAATCAAGGCCTACACTCAGCCAACCAAGGCCTACACTCAGCCAACAAGGCCTATACTCAGCCAACAAGGCCTACACTCAGAGATCACAATCTCCTACACTCAGGCTATCAAGCCCTACCCTCAGCCTTTATAATTATAGGCTTACAAATCACTCAGATCCAAAGGATCCTATAAGTTAAAAAGATATTACAAATTATAACTCTACAACTCAGAAAGATAAGAGGGGAGTTGAGAGATTCTTGATGAGTTCTTGGAAGAACTCAGCTGGATCCAATCTGACTTAGCTTTCTTCAAAGCTTCTTGAGTAGAACTGAATAAGACTGAATCCTCTGCAGTTGTTCCTTGACCTCTGCTACTTAAGAATCAGAATTGAATCTGAATCCTTCTTCTCAGCCTAGTTCCAGAGGCTGATTTCTTGGATGGAGCCCTCTCTCTCCAACTTCTTAGATCTGCACTTGGACTGCAAGATCTTCTTGTGTTGATACTCAGTATACCACTTTAATGATTACTTCAACAATAATCTGAACTCTATTAACAACTTGATCAACAAACTCAACAACAGTTTCTGTAAACTGTAGGTGCCTATTTATAGGCTTTCTTCATGGTAACCGACCGGTCCGGTCCATAACTGACTTCTGACAACTCTGACAGTTGCTGTAGACCGGCTGGAATGGCAGCTGTCAAATCATCCAGTCACTTCTTGAAAATCTCTAACTGTCTGTAAGTGTCGAGACTTTCTGTCTTTAAGTGTCGACACTTATAGTCCAAGTGTCGACACATGTTGTGTAAGTGTCAACACAAGTCTACAAAGTGTCGACACATATCCTTGTATGTCTCGACACAGATTCTTCTTCATGTGTCGACACTGAAATTGAGTGTCGACACAAGTACTTGTTCTTCTAGCTTTTGCTGAATTCTTCTATGTGTCGACACATCTCCTTTGTGTCGACACATCTTCTTGTGTTGAATCTGTCAAGTGTCGACACTGCTTCTTGGTGTCGACACATAGTCTTCTATGTTGATTCTTGCTGAGTGTCGATACAGCTCCTTGTGTCGACACACCTTCTTGTTGTTGAGACTTCAGCTGAGTGTCGACACATTCCCATAGTGTCGACACTTGTACTTAGAATAATTTGTTGTTCTTTCTGTTCTTTGCTAAGTGTCGACACAGCTCCATGTGTCGACACTTTCTTCCAGAGTTGAGTCTTCAGCTGTGTGTCGACACATTGTTCTGGGTGTCGACACATACTTCAAATGTTGACTCTTCTGTTGAGTGTCGACACATTGTGTTGAGTGTCGACACATGCTTCAAGTGCTGACTCTTCTGCATAGTGTCGACACATTGTGTTGAGTGTTGACACTTATACTTAGACTCTGCAGACTTTTGCTGAGTGTCGACACAGCTCCAAGTGTCGACACTTTCTGATGTAGACACAGCTTCACTGGGTGTCGACACACCTCCTTGTGTCGACACTTTCTGTCTGCACTTTTCTTCACTAAGTGTCGACACAGCTCCAAGTGTCGACACTTTCTGTCTGGTGTCGACTCTGCATCCCAGGTGTCGACACAATGACTCCAAGTGTCGACACTGCTTGTCTGGGTGTCGACACAAGCTTTCTTAAGTGTCGACACTTTCCCTCTAGGTGTCGACACATGGACTTAGAAACTTTTTGCTTCAGTCCAGTGATTTCTTAACCTGCACAAGTAACTCAAACATACATCAAATACATTATGATGTATATCATTGAGTTGGGTGAGGCTTCTTCAAATCAGGTACATTTGACCAATGTACCCAACAATCTCCCCCTATTTGGAGAAGTCATAACCCTTAGTCAATGATATACACCATTCATAATTAAAATTACAAAATGATGTAATGCAGATTATAAACAGCAGGGTAAACATAAACATGTAATATTTCACACATGTATACACATTCAACATTGCAGAACAAACAAGAAATAGACATATTCTCAGAACAATCATGAAATATATTTATCAAATATTGTTCTAACATTTTTCTAATACATCTTCAATGGTTTACAAAAATGTATTTCATTCAAAAGATTACAACAATCTTCAAGTCAATTCCTAATCTATTTCTGGTCTGGTTCTTTGATAACAATGCCTTTGCCTGATTGGACTTGAGCTTTGACAGTGGCTTCAGCAGTTGCAGCATCAGCAGGCTTCTTGCCTTTTAAGTCCTTCTTCAGCTCTTCTGCTTTGATTTTCTGCCTCTCAAAATAATGATATGGCTTGGGGAAGTACTTGCTAGGCTCCACTACAGTAGGAGGTAGCTTTCCCATCTTTGCCTTTCTTCTATATTGAACAATGGCCTCATGTCTTATTTCATGTTTCCTCCATTCTGCTTCAGAGAACCACTTGTTCCTTTCATGAGCATTGTCCTTGGCAGCTTTCCAGGCAGTTAAAATTATATTTCTAGAGGTAGGGCTCCACTGTTCAAAATCTGGCCTTTGTTCTGCTTGTTCCCTAAACCTCTTCTTTGACAACCTTGCCTCTTCTTCTTTTTCTAATGCCTCTTGCATAGCTGCAGAAATAGGCTGAACCACTTTATCCAGAATAACAGTAGGCTTCCCTTCAGTTGGGCTATACATTGTCTGGACATCTGCTTGAACCATGTCAAAATCTGGAGGTGGATAAATCACTTGAGCTACCTCTGGTTGCTCACCTCCAAGATATGCAGTTTGAATCCCTGATTCAGCAACATTATCATCATCACAGAGTGGAGGATAGCCCAGTGTAGCTCTGATGGAGTTAGATATCCATTTGGCATGGTCAGAGCTAGCTTTGACTAATACTCTCTCCCCCTTTATGACTTCTCTAGCCATATGGTCTCTGACATCATCCTTTTGAAATCTAATTTGACTATCCAAATATCTGATTCCCTCTTTAAAGAATGGTTTTAGCTTTGTAAGTTGTTCAGAGATGGCTTTCTGGGAATCTTTAATAGCAGACTTAACAGCAGTAAGTTCTTCCTGTAATACTTTGTCAAATTCAGCTTTAGCAGCAGCAGTAGATGTTGAAGGTTCAGCAGTCTTATTCTTCAATTCAGTGACTATAGCATTGTGTGATGCAGTCAAGTTGTCATTCATCCTTAACTGATTTTCCAGTACATACCCTTGCTTCAATGTTATATCATCTACCTGTGCCTTTATCTTCTCTTGGTGTGTTGCCAGATACACCACAGCATTTCCACCCTTGTGGAAGCATTCATTCATCTCCTTCTTATTAAGGTTCATCTCAAACCTTATAGACTTTATTTCTTGGGCAGTCAAACTGTAAAGTCTTCTGCCCTTCATCAACATAAGCCTCTATGGCTTTCCTTTGTTCGTCCATTTATATCTGCAGTGCAATCAGTAAAGCACTATAGTCAACAGTTGGAGCTTGTTGGACTATAGGCTGTGGGGCAATGGATTGCAAGGCTTTCTTAAAACTCTGACTTCTCCTCTTGAAGACATAGAGTTTCTTCTTCTTAGCCTTTGCTGCCTCATCTTCTTCAGATTCTGAAGTGCTGGCTATTTCAATCCTTTCCTTAGGGCTTTGAGGTTTGTCAGCTTGCACAGCAGGTGCCTTTTCAGTTTCTTGCCTAATAGGCTCTTCCAGAACTTCCATATGCTCCCCCTCAGCAGCAGCACTCTTATCTTCAGCAGCAGCATCCTTGTCCATATCAAAATCTTCTTGATCTAGATTTAGAAACAAATCTTCCATTGTATATTCAGGTGGAGACTGTGCAGGAGAAGTTCTTGGTTCTTCCACCACTTGATCAGGAACCACTTCTAGTACAACAGATGTGTCTTGGATAACAACATCTGGTTCTTGACTGTCTAGCTGAGTTTGCTGATGTACATCAGACAAATCAGAATCTACTATAGAAAAATTCAATGTATTTAGATCAATGAGTACCTCTTGGATGATGTTAGTGGCTTGCTCACTGTCTAGAGTAGAGGGTTCTTCTACTACTGGAAGCTCCCCCTGGATGTGATCCCTATGGATGGGGCTAGCTTGAGGCAGCTCCCCCTGGATCTCAGCTACAGCTTGAGCAGCAGGGGTCTTCTCTGCAGCCACTTCCTCTTGAGCATCAGGAGTGAAAACAACTTGTTCTTCACTCCCTGAACTGCTGGAGGACTCCTGTGTCACAGCAGCTGTCTTCCTTTTCGTCCTTGGAGGAGTCTCCTTCTCAGTAACTGGCTTCTCTGGGGTTGCCACTTCCTTGGATAACACCCTGTCCCATCTGGAAAATATCCTTTGATCCATCTTCCTCATGTGATTGATCTTACTTCCAGCAGCATTGCTCATTACCTCTGGTATTATACCAGCTAGGTAGAGACTTATAATTCTGCCCAGATTGGGCTTCTTCAAGCTCTCCTTGATCTTGTCAAAAACCACTATTGACCAGTCTGTTTTCAGAGTGAATATGATTCTAGTCATAGTTCCAAACATAGAGGCAGACACCCTGTCATGCCCTCCAGGCTTACTGAGAATAACCTTGCCCACAATCTCAGACATGAATTTTCCTTGACTGTTCATGCCTTTCCTGTTAAAGACAAATCCTATCTTCATCTTTAGATCAAGTCCACACCAGATAAGGGCTTCCCTGGTCTTGGAGGCAGTTACTTCTTCTTCATCTTGTGTTTTAGGTAGCTGGAGTACCTTCCTCAGACTTTTTGGTGAAATCTTGACTTTAGATCCATGAACTCTGGATTTGATTCTGTATCCATATTCATCTACAGCAGCTCCATTAAGGAATTCAAGAACTTCCTTTTTCCAAATCTTTGTTGGTTCTGAAACCAAGTATTCTAGTCCAGAATTGGCGACTAGGGTTACCACCGACTTGATTTCTTGATCAGCTTCATCGAACGAGCCGCGCACTAGCTCATAGCCCTCGTTAACGTTCTCCTCAAGCTTAGGAGCCATTAGGGTTTGGAGAATTAGTTTTGAGAAAAGAGAGGTGTCGACACAGGAGTTTTGGTCTCGAAACTTTGAAAGCGTGTCGACAAACAAAGACAGAACCCTATTTATACCTTTCTGATTTTGAAGATGAACAGGCGAGACAGCTAGCTTAGGATGTGTCGACACTGGCAATAAGTGTCGACACTGACTTATAATGTCTCGACACACATGTGTCGACACAAGTTTAGTCAACAGATTTTATGTGTCGACACTTGGTTATGTGTCGACACAACACAACTCGACACATTGTCGAGACTTTACTTAGAAAAATTCTGAGTAAAACTTAAGTGTCGACACCACATTGGATGTGTCGACACCTACTTGTCATATGTCGACACCAACATTCTGAAGTGTCGACACCAACATCCTAGATGTGTCGACACCTTTTTCCTGAAGTGTCGACACCACTATTCTGTGTCGACATAGACTTGTCTATGTGTCGACACCTTTTTACTTAGCCAATTTTCATTCTGTAAACTTATTCTAAGTTTATCATTCCTAGTTCAATTTTGAATTTATTGAACTTAGCTTCTTCTAGGGGCTTAGTATACATATCAGCTAGTTGTTCATCTGTTTTAACATATTCAAGTACAATATCATTTCTTTCTACATGCTCCCTAAGAAAGTGATATTTAATTTCAATATGTTTTGTTCTACTATGAGATACAGGGTTGTTAGCTATTGAAATAGCACTTGTAGAATCACAAAAAAGTGGAGTTCTACTTACCTGAAATCCATAGTCCTCTAGCTGATGTTGAATCCACAGAAGTTGAGCACAGCAACTTCCTGCAGCCACATACTCTGACTCAGCTGTGGAGATAGCCACACTAGTCTGCTTTTTGCTGCTCCATGAAATTAGTCTCCCACCTAGGAATTGACAGGTTCCAGTAGTACTCTTTCTATCCTCTTTGCATCCTACAAAGTCTGCATTTGAATAACCTGTTAGATCAAAGTCTCCATTCCTAGGGTACCAGAGGCCTAGATAGGGAGTGCCCTTTAGATATCTCAAAATTCTCTTGACTGCAGTCAAGTGAGACTCTTTAGGGCAGGCTTGATACCTTGCACAAACACATGTAGCATACATGATGTCTGGTCTACTAGCAGTCAAGTATAATAGGGAGCCAACTATCCCTCTATACAAGGTTTCATCTACAGGTTTCCCTGCATCATCCTTGCTAAGAGACATACTTGACCCCATAGGAGTCTTCATGGTACTGGATGAATCCATACCATACTTCCTTATGAGTTCTAGGGTGAACTTTGACTAACAAATGGACAAACCACTCTTAATCTGTTTAACTTGGAGACCCAAGAAAAACTTCAGCTCTCCCATACTACTCATTTCAAACTGACCTTGCATAAGTTTTGCAAACTTTTTGCAAAGGCTGCTTTCAGTAGACCCAAATATAATGTCATCTACATATATTTGGACTAGTATGACTTTGCCTCTAGATTCCCTAAGGAATAGAGTCTTATCTATTTTCCCCCTTGAGAATTTGTTCTCAATGAGGAAACTAGATAGGGTTTTATACCAAGCCCTAGGGGCTTGCTTTAACCCATATAAAGCTTTCCTAAGTCTATAGACATAACGAGGTAGAGTTGGATCAACAAAACCTGAAGGCTGCTCCACATAGACTTCTTCTTTCAAATTACCATTTAGGAATGCTGACTTGACATCCATTTGGTATACCTTGAATCCTTGATAGGTTGCATAGGCCAAGAACATTCTTATGGCTCCAGTCTGGCTACTGGAGCAAAGGTTTGATCAAAATCAATACCTTCTTCTTGCCTATATCCTTTAGCAACCAGTCTAGCTTTATTCTTAATGATGACACCTTGTTCATCCATCTTATTCCTGTAGATCCACTTAACTCCTATTACATTGTGGTCTTTAGGTTTAGGAACCAATTCCCAGACCTTGCACCTCTTGAACTGATTAAGCTCTTCTTGCATTGCTTCAGTCCATTGTGGATCCATTATTGCTTTTTCAAATCTTTTAGGTTCAATTTGAGACAAAAAGCTGGAATAGATTGCAGCATTCATGTTTCTACTCCTGGTTTGTACTCCTTGTCTTGGATCTCCAATAATCAGCTCTACTGGATGATCTCTAAGATGCCTGTGGGCTGGAGGCATCCTCACTTCAGATTGAACCACTTCAGTATCTGCATCATGCTGTATACCTTGGATTTCTTCAGCAACTGGCACATGTAGTTCTCCCCTGACAGCAGCTACTCTCCTCTCCTTGCTGTCTTGCAGCAGGCACTTCTTCTATAGTCAGCTTGTCCATTGTCTTTGTCAAACCTGTGGGGCTGCATACATTGCTAGACAACTCATTATTAATAAGTTTAGTCTCATCAAAAACTACATGCACTGATTCTTCTACAACTTGTGTAGTCAAGTTGTAGACTCTATAAGCCTTACTATTATTGCTGTACCCAACAAAAATTCCCTCTTGGGACTTGGCAGCAAACTTAGTTAAGTAAGACTTCCCATTGTTAAGTATGAAGCATTTGCAACCAAAGATCCTGAAGTAGGATAGGTTTGTTTTCCTGCCTTTCACAACTTCATAGGGGGTCTTGTTTAGCCCTTTAGTGATGGTAGCCCTATTTATAACATGGCATGCAGTGTTAACTGCTTCAGCCCAGAAATACTCTGGCAGTGATGTATCACTTAGTAGGGTTCTACCAGCCTCTATCAAGGTCCTATTTTTCCTTTCAGCAATGCCATTTTGCTGAGGTGTTCTAGGTGAAGATAATTCTTGAAATATCCCAAAGTCTTCACACAGTTTTGTCATGCTATCAGACTGAAATTCAGTACCATGGTCACTTCTAATTCTGACCACAGTACTATTTAATTCATTCTGAATTTGCTTGACAAAGCTGTAAAAGACACTAGGTGTTTCAGATTTCTGTCTTAAGAAGAACACCCAGGAAAATCTTGAGTAGTCATCCACAACTACAAGGGTATAGACCTTCCTACCCAAGCTGTGAACTGGAATTGGACCAAAGAGATCCAAATGCAAGAGGTACAAACACCTCACAGCATCTTTGTTATCTATGCTTCTAAAGATGGATTTAGTCTGCTTGCCCTTCTGACAAGCTGAGCAAATGTCATCTTTAACACACTTAACTTGAGGACCATTCCTCACTAACTCTTTGCTAAAGAGTTTGCTAATTGTCTTGTAGTTAAGATGGGCTAGCCTCTTGTGCCATTTGACACAATGAGAGACTGTCTTATCAGCTACAAGACAAACTGGAGAACCATTGTTCTCAATCATAATGTCTAGGCAGTAGACATTCCTCTTCCTATATCCTGTCAAAATGATCTCTTGATCACTTGACCTCTTGATATGACAACCATTTTTAACAAATGAGATGTCATACCCTACATCACTTAATTGACTTATACTTATTAGGTTGTGTTTCAACCCTTTAACATAAGCCACTTGAGTAATGGTAACTAAGTTTGAAGAAATGTTACCAAACCCTTTGATGATTCCTTTTTTAGAACCACCAAAGGTCACTTTAGGACCATTTTTGATTGGAATGTAGTCCTTCAGTAGTCCCCTAGTTCCAGTCATATGTCTGGAACATCCACTGTCCAAGTACCATGTAGGGGTATGGCCACTTGGACTCACCTGCAAAACAAATTAATGAACCTTAGAACCCAAAGTATTCTTGGGTCCTTGGTAATTGTTAGTTTGCAATTTGACAAGCCTACCTACTGGCTTTCCAACAGGTAGTTTGGAACTCACTTTGGCACTCACATTGTGCCAACAGTCTACTGCAAAATGGCCAACTTTGCCACAGCACCAACATTCAAATTTATTGTACCTTTGCTTAGGTACTGCCTTGGCTGTCTTGACTACAGCAGGCTTGTTGAATGTTGGGGCTTTGCCCTTGGACTTATACTTGGACTGCTCAGTCCCTGCAGGTCTAACAAAGCCCAGCTCAGCTTTACCCTTGTGATGAACAAATTCATCAATTATGGGTAACACTGACTTAGGTTTAGAAAACCTAGCAACCAAGTCCTCCTTCTGAAGATTGTTCTCCAGACACTTAATTTGATCATTCTTAAAAGTGATAGTTCCCATCTGAATCACAGTAATGTGTTTCAGCCTGGCTACCTCATTTAGTTTTTGATCAAATTGCTTCTCAAAATCTGTTGCAACAGCTTTAAGATCAGCAATTTCCTTTGCCTGACTTTTGGCTAGGGTCTTGCTTTTCTTGTAGGCTTGCAACAGTACCTTATATTCATCTATAAGCTGATGAATATCTTCCTCAGACTCAGATATATTCTCATCACTTGATGAAGAAGAATCTGATTCTGAACTAGAACAAGAAACTGAATTTAAACTTGAACTTTGTACCTGACTGGGTCCTGGCTGCTCCAGGATTTTGGCACTTTCTGTCAATGAAATTAGCCCTTGACAATGACTGTCTTCTTGTTCATAAATTGACTCCAAGATCTGCATGAATTCTTCCTCTTCTTCTTCAGCAAACAGCCCTATGTAGGCTTCAGCCTCAGACTCAGTTTCTGATGAAGAGATATCTGATAGAGTCTTCTCCTTCTTAGCAACAAAAGACTTTTCTTTCTTCCCTTTGAAGTGAGTCTTTTTCCTGTCACCAGATTCCTTTCTCTTCTCTGGACAATCTGCAATAACATGGCCCTGTCTATTACAGCAATAGCAAACAATCTTTGAACCAGTTGCCTTGCTTGATTTTGTCCTTTTCTTGTCATTCTTTGAAGTCCTCTTTTTCTGATAAAAGTCTTCCTTTCCTTGTGATGTAGAAGGCCTTGACCTCCACTGTTTCTTTTTCAAAAACTTCTGAAAGTGTCTAGTGAAAGCAGCAAAGTCTTCATCACTTTCACTGCTCTTAGACTTTGTGCTGACAGACTCATCAGACTCTGATTCAACTACCTCTGGAGGTGGAGTTGAAGACTTGTTCCTGCACTTTCTGGGAACTTCTGTTTTGAAAGCAACAGTTCTTTCTTTGTGCTCAGACCTTGTTAATTTCTCCTCCTCTTTTTTTACTGTCAACTGCATCTCATATGACAATAACTTGCCAAACAGTGTAGGGGGAGGAATTTCCCCCAACTTAGCCATTTCTCTTATGGCACAGATCTTGGTGTCCCAATCTTTGGTTAGGGACCTTAAGAACTTGTCATTTAGTTCATAGTTACTGAACTCTCTTCCATAAGACATGAGTTCATTAACTATTCTGTAAAATTTCTTATAGCACTAAGTGATGCTATCACCCTTTCCTTGCCTAAAGCTTTCATACTCCTGATTTAGCAAGGACTTCCTATCTTGCCTAACTTCTTCAGAACCTTCCATATAGACAATGAGGGTATCCCACATTTCTTTTGCTGTTTTACAGTGAATTAAGTTCTGAAAAGTTGCATCATCAATGACACTCATTATTATGTTCTGTGCCCTCTTGTCCATGGTGGCCAGGACAATTTCATCTTTAGTCATCTCAGAGAAATCCTTTGGAGTTCTCTGGTTTGCATCTAGAACTGAAATCTTCATAGGCACATAAGGCCCTTCCTTAACTGTGATGTAGATTCTAGGGTCAGAGGCTTCCATAAATAGCCTTACCCTTTCTTTCCAGATCCCAAAGATCTCCTTTCTGCATATGGGTAATTTCATGGAACCCAATTCCTTGTGATTCTCATAAGAAGCCATGTTTCTTGATTTTCTTGATTTTCTTGAAACTGTGTAATGCCTTACACTGAATCTGCCAAACAGGATCTCCTCAGACTATTAGTCCTTGTTTTGAGGAACCTGGCTCTGATACCACTTGAAAGATATCGTACCTAAACACCTAGAGGGGGGGGGGGGTGAATAGGTGACCTAATCCTTTTCTAACTTTGTTGGCAGCCAAACAATTATATCACAGATTTCTAACTACTTTTGCACAGCAAACAGCAATAACAAAACATACACAGCTAATCCACAGCACAATCATAGCACAGCACACATTGTTTTATAGTGGTTCCCCAAGATATAGGTACATCCACTTTCCCCCTTCGCCTATCTAGCAGTGTACTAGATTCGGCCAAACTTCTCCACTGTCTCAGAACCCAAATTAGTTCCTACCTCAGGCCCAAAGCCTTACAACTCAGCTTTATCCCAAAGCCTACACTCAGCCAATCAAGGCCTACACTCAGCCAACCAAGGCCTACACTCAGCCAACAAGGCCTACACTCAGCCAACAAGGCCTACACTCAGAGATCACAATCTCCTACACTCAGGCTATCAAGCCCTACCCTCAGCCTTTATAATTATAGGCTTACAAATCACTCAGATCCAAAGGATCCTACAAGTTAAAAAGATATTACAAATTATAACTCTACAACTCAGAAAGATAAGAGGGGAGTTGAGAGATTCTTGATGAGTTCTTGGAAGAACTCAGTTGGATCCAATCTGACTCAGCTTTCTTCAAAGCTTCTTGAGTAGAACTGAATAAGACTGAATCCTCTGCAGTTGTTCCTTGACCTCTGCTACTTAAGAATCAGAATTGAATCTGAATCCTTCTTCTCAGCCTAGTTCCAGAGGCTGATTTCTTGGATGGAGCCCTCTCTCTCCAACTTCTTAGATCTGCACTTGGACTTCAAGATCTTCTTGTGTTGATACTAAATATACCACTTTAATGATTACTTCAACAATAATCTGAACTCTGTTAACAACTTGATCAACAACCTCAACAACAGTTTCTGTAAACTGTAGGTGCCTATTTATAGGCTTTCTTCATGGTAACCGACTGTTCCGGTCCATAAATGACTTCTGACAACTCTGACAGTTGCTGTAGACCGGCTGGAACGGCAGCTGTCAAATCATCCAGTCACTTCTTGAAAATCTCTAACTGTCTGTAAGTGTCGAGACTTTCTGTCTTTAAGTGTCGACACTTATAGTCCAAGTGTCGACACATGTTGTGTAAGTGTCGACACAAGTCTACAAAGTGTCGACACATATCCTTGTATGTCTCGACACAGATTCTTCTTAATGTGTCGACACTGAAATTGAGTGTCGACACAAGTACTTGTTCTTCTAGCTTTTGCTGAATTCTTCTATGTGTCGACACATCTCCTTTGTGTCGACACATCTTCTTGTGTTGAATCTGTCAAGTGTCGACACTGCTTCTTGGTGTCGACACATAGTCTTCTATGTTGATTCTTGCTGAGTGTCGACACAGCTCCTTGTGTCGACACACTTTTTTGTTGTTGAGACTTCAGCTGAGTGTTGACACATTCCCATAGTGTCGACACTTGTACTTAGAATAATTTGTTGTTCTTTCTGTTCTTTGCTAAGTGTCGACACAGCTCCATGTGTCGACACTTTCTTCCAGAGTTGAGTCTTCAGCTGTGTGTCGACACATTGTTCTGGGTGTCGACACATACTTCAAATGTTGACTCTTCTGTTGAGTGTCGACATATTGTGTTGAGTGTCGACACATGCTTCAAGTGCTGACTCTTCTGCATAGTGTCGACACATTGTGTTGAGTGTCGACACTTATACTTAGACTCTGCAGACTTTTGCTGAGTGTCGACACAACTCCAAGTGTCGACACTTTCTGATGTAGACACAGCTTCACTGGGTGTCGACACACCTCCTTGTGTCGACACTTTCTGTCTGCACTTTTCTTCACTAAGTGTCGACACAGCTCCAAGTGTCGACACTTTCTGTCTGGTGTCGACTCTGCATCCCAGGTGTCGACACAATGACTCCAAGTGTCGACACTGCTTGTCTGGGTATCGACACAAGCTTTCTTAAGTGTCGACACTTTCCATCTGGGTGTCGACACATGGACTTAGAAACTTTTTGCTTCAGTCCAGTGGTTTCTTAACCTGCACAAGTAACTCAAACATACATCAAATACATTATGATGTATATCATTGAGTTGGGTGAGGCTTCTTCAAATCAGGTACATTTGACCAATGTACCCAACAAAGAACATACATCCAAAACCAAGAGTCTTCTTTTCTCTTCATTCCAGGATTTTTCAAAGGGCAACAAACATTTTATCTGTCAAGAAGTTCTTGGAGTTAATCTGGTCAAAGCAAAAGTTTGAATACCTATCACCCTGCAGCAAAGCTCCAACATCTCGAACCATTCAATATCTCCCGGGGAGCCTTTGCTGACATCAAAATCCACAAGAGTCTTCTCAGTTGTATCTGAGAAAGAGAAGACAAAATCACTCTCTCATCCCCCACTGTATAATGGATTCTTAACTCCCTTCAAAAGTTATTCCTGGTAGCAAGTCACCTGATCAAAAGACTTGAGGTTTGGTTTTTGAGCCACTGATCAAAAGCTCATTGGTGGCAGTTACCTGATCAAAAAACTGAGTGGATTCCTACCAGGGTGGTAGAAGAGTGGATGTACCCATGTTGGGGAACCACTATAAATTTTTTGTGTTGTCTGGTTGCTCTTTTCTTTTGTTATTATTGTGGCTATGCTAGTTAGGTTTGTTGTGTTTTGTGATATCTTATAGTTGTTATGCCTTTGGTAGACCATATTATTTTAGGACTAAGTTTAACTTACAGCAATAGTTTTTTAAAAACCTAGATATACTCTATTCACCCCCCCCCCCACCTATAGAGTATACTGGATCTAACCCCTAACTTTCATATTCTGCTTCAGTAGTTGATGTAGACATAAATGACTGTTTCTTGCAAAACCAAGACACTAATCTCATACCAAGGAACTGGCATGTCCCTGAGGTACTTTTTCTGTCTACCCTGCATCCAGCAAATTCAGCATTTGAGTATCCAGTTAACTCAAATTCTGACTCAGTAGGATACCAGAGTCCTTGACTAGGTCAACTCTTAATATATCTTAAAATTCTTTTTAGGAACAACTAGGTGAGATTCTTTAGGGTTCACTTGGAACCTAGCACAAAGACATGTAGCAAACATTATGTCAGGTCTGCTTGCTGTAAGGTATAGTAGGGACCGAACAATGCCCCTATATAATTTTTGATCAACAGGTTTCCCATATTCATCAGAATCTATTACAACATTAGTGGCCATAGGTGTTTTCTTTGCTGAGGCATTAGTCATCCCAAACTTTTTAATAAGCTCTTTAACATACTTAGCTTGGGATATGAAGATGCCATCGGGTAGCTGCTTCACTTGGAGACCATGGAAGTAGGAGAGCTTGCTCATGCTACTCATTTCAAACTTTGAATGCATGAGGTCAAAAAACCTCTTGCATAGTTTGGAATCTGTAGACCCAAATATAATGTCATGTACATAAATTTGAACCAACAAAATTTGATCCTTATGGTGCCTAGTGAATAATGTTCTATCTACAATGCTTCTAGTAAATTTATGCTCTATCAGGGAGCTAGTTAAGGTCTCATACCAAGCTATTGGAGCTTGCTTTAAACCATAAAGAGCTTTATGCAATCTAAAGACATATGTAGGATAGGTTGGAGAGATAAAACCTGGAGGTTGTTCAACATAAACCTCTTCTTTAAATACTCCATTCAGAAAGGCACTCTTGACATCCATTTGATAGACTTTAAACTTCTTGTATGCAGCATAAGCAAGGAAAATTCTGATTGCTTCTAACCTTGCAACTAGTGCAAAAGTTTGGTCATAGTCTATCCCTTCTTCTTGCCTATAACTTTGAGCAACAAGCCTAGCCTTGTTTCTCACAATTACACCTTGGGCATCTAGCTTGTTTTTATATACCCATTTAGTTCCAATGGCTAGGTAGTCTTTGGGACTTGGAACTAAATCCCAAACTCTGCATCTCTAAAATTGATTGAGTTCCTCTTTCATTGCAATGATCCAGTGGGGATCTTGCTCAGCATCTTTTATGTATTGAGGATCAACTTGAGAGAGGAAACATGCATGCATCATATCTTGGTTGAGTTGATGCCTTATCTGTACACCAACTGACATGTCCCCAATCACTTGAGATCCAGGGTGATCCCTTAGTATGACAAGATCAGTGGGTGGAGTTGGTTCAGCAAAAACATTTGGAGTTAATTCCTCTTGTGGAATAATGTCTGATGTTGAATGAAGTTCAACCTCTTCCAAAAGTTCTTCTTCATTGTCTTCATCAGCTTGTGGAGGAGAAGGTGATCTAACCTCTTGTGGAAGGTTTAACTCACCAAATTTCTCACACAAGTGAGGTACCTGCAAAGTGCTATAGGTAGAAATTTCTTTCTCCTTATAAGACATGTTAGCCTCATCAAAATTCATGTGTATTGATTACTCAATTTTTAAAGAAGATTTATTAAGCACACTATAAGCTTTGCTGACTTGGGAATATCCTAGAAAAATTCCTTCTTCAGCCTTAGCTTCAAACTTTCTAATATACTTCTTGTTATTATTATGAATATAACATATGCAACCAAATACTTTAAAAGAGGTGATTTTAGGTTTCTTCCTTTTAAGCAATTCATAGGGAGTCTTATTCTTAAGTTTATGTATTAAACTCCTATTCAATACATAGTTTGCTGTGTTTACAACCTCTGCCCAAAAGGATAGGAGCATGTAAGCATCTGCAAGTAATGTGCATGTAGCATCAATTAAGGTTCTATTCTTCCTTTCAGCTACCCCATTTTGTTGAGGAGTTATAGGAGCTGAGAAGCAATGCCTGATACCTTCCTTCTCACAGAACTCATGCATAAGAAGAGACTGAAACTCAGTACCCTGATCAATTTTGATCAATGCAACTTGAGTAGAGTACTCAATCTGTATGGTCCTGAGTGTTGAAGCCAAAAATGATCTCAACGGGAGTTCAAAACAGGGGTGCAACCAACACCTACTTCTCTCAAGCCTCAACACTCGACTAGATTCAAAGGACCTAAGACTGACCCAAAGCCCCAGCAGGGAGGTCCCACCTCACACCCGGAAGATCTCTGAGAGCTTCCCCTCCAAAGCCAAAAGCTGCGCTAGGAGCTCCTCAAAAAGCACTGAAGATTGGAAGATAATGAAAGCTTGCTTTCTAAGGAGCCCTTATGGGTCTATTTATAGCCTTTTGCTGACCTGAGATTACTGAAATACCGTTAGTTGATCTTCCAATAGCCAAATCCCGCTGTTTATCCTGAGGGTAATTAGGTCATTTTAACCACGGCCCTGGGCCCTACTCGGCGAGAACTCTGAGCCGAGAGCCTTCCTGTCCAGAGCCCGGCGCAAGCGGTCTCGCATACTTATAGGCGAGAGCTCCTCAAAGACAGGAGCTTGGCGCAAGCGCAAACGTTCCCACCCCACTTATGGGCAAGAACTTCTTCAGGGCGGGAGCTTCTCTGGCTATCCTAACCATGACCGTTGGTGTCTCTGGGTCCGACTTAGCGAATATGGGGTTGTACACAATCCCCGCTCTTTTTGAGCTAGCTCTGTGCTCGAAACGACACATCCAACCCGTAAATATTCGCTAAGCACATGTCAACATCAGGAATTCTTTTGGTGGGCCGTACCGTGGCTATATATATGTGCTGATAGACGGCCATAAATCCGCCCCCAGAATCGATGCTCCTTTCCTGAGCTCTCGCTTCCTCCGGTGATGCATTCCAAGCGTGTTGACAAACCGCTCCCGCAGGACCTTCAAGACCGTATCGATGCGGCCCAGCCATGAGCCAAGGCTAACTGCGCCTTGGTTGCCCCCTGGCTGGCGAGAAAGTCGTCAGCCGCTAAGCCCTCTCAGCTGAAGAAGAAAAAGAAAGAGAAGAAGAGGGTGAAGGTGGTCCAGCGAGACCTGTCTCACGAGAACAGGATCTCTCCTACCCTGACCCCAAGCCGCGCGGATGATCCCTCTACACAGAAGTTATGTCTCTCGACTCGCCAATCATTGAAACCACTAGCAGCTTACGTGGGAGGATTTGTAGTTGACGCGATACTTCTCGCAGGAAACGGCCCCTAACGACGTCAGGCCCTCGCGGGAGCCCTTGGACTCATCATCTCGTCCTCCTGAGAATCAGCCGCGGGTATCGGAGGTCGCTCCTCCACCTGACTCCCCGAGAACTGCAGGTATCTTTTCCACTCTCGCTACTAACTCGGTCTCAGATTGTTGAATTGACTTCCCGCAGCACCATCTTCCGCCAAACCGGGTCTCGCCACCCGGGAAAATAAAGTAAGGGTCGCCAATCAGCCTGCCCCTGCGGTTGATTCCTCCCTACCGGTGGGAGGAGTGGCTGTCGAATCCTCCGTAGCTCCCCAGGATGCCAGCCATCCTGCTGGAGAGGACAACCCCCCTGCTTCCAGCCAAGCCGGGATCACCACTCGCAAAATCTTCCCCCCGGGAAAAGGAAAGCCAATCCACCTCCTCTTTAAAATTAAGGGGGGTGGGGTGGGGGCTGGGCCTTCTCGCCTGTCGTCGGCCGGTGGTTCTCGCCATACTGCAGGTATGCCGTATGTTTATCATAATTATCGCTTAGCTCTCGTCATGACCGTGGAACTCTTTTGTCAAGGGATCCGGGCTCACGGTTGGGAGCTGACGCAGAGGATGTAGAAGAAGAAGACGACGAAGACAGAGAGGTGGAGGATGGGGAGAGCTCCCCCTTCCCTTCATCTAACGAGATCGAGGAAATCTTGACAAGTGCCAAGAGCGCTAAAAGGCGGGGGAAGAGGGTTGCCGCCGTCCTGTCGAAGCTTATACGGAGGGAGCGGGCCCATGACTCTGCGGCGAGAGAGTTCCGCCAATCGGTGGAGAAGAGGCTGGATGCTCTGGAGCGAGACTACTTCGTAGGCGAGACGGATCGGCCAGGTGGGCCTACCGCCGGATCCTCTCCCGAAAGGTGTATCGCGCAGATCCGAGACTTGTCCCGCCGGATCAACCTGGGATGCACCGTCTTATCATTCTATTTCAACCCGCAGGCGCCACCGAGGACTAGGCAGCGGGAACGAGGTCGATGGCGGTGGGAACCCTATTGATTTGCGAGATCTCATCCTTTCTTACCCCCGGCCTCCCCCTTCCCCAATGTACCCTGTTATTTTCATCAGTCTATAAATCCTGACTTTGCTATTATTATTATTATTATTATTTATTCAACTCTCGCTCGGCGAGAGTAACCCCTCTTCCGCTCGTTTTACTTGTCGCGTGTCATCTCAAAATATTTGCGCTAATCAGATTTGTCAGTTAGTCGTTGTCAATCTTGGGCGGAAAACCCGTGCCTTTTTTTCTCGTCGCTTTCGCGGTTTGTCGAGAGCTCCTGCTCGCTTCCGCTTTCCCCTCCTATTCTCGCTCAGTTCTCGCTCTCGCCTCTCTTTAAAAGACTTCGCCCTCAACGTCACAAGCACGATGCCGGGCGGAAGCGAGGGACGCTCTAATTGCACGGAAGCCTTCCAGAAGCATCAGTTCCCCTCTTGCAGCTAGACCATGGAGGAGTTTCAACTGACCCAGACTCGTTACGTTCCCGCCGGCTTTACCGCGCGAAACCCCGGCAACCGCGACAATGTAAACATTGTGAGGGGAGGGGGAGCTCGCCATCCCTCTTGAGCACTTTGAGGTGGGCTTCCGCCTCCCCCTCTGGACCGAGATGCGCCAGTCCCTCCGGTACTATGGAGTGGTTCCCGCGCAATTGAATCCTAACTCAGTCGCGATCCTTATGGCGTTCATCTGCCTCATGTGATCCAAGAGGATCGAGTTCAGCCTCCAAATCTTCCGGAAGCTGTTCACCTTCCGCGCTAAGGGAGGGGTGGTCTTCTTTTCGGGGCAGCTTCTCAAGACCACCGGTCTCACCAAAAAGCACCACCACTGGGGCGAGAAGTTCGTCTTCATTTCCGGCGATTTCGGGAACGTTCCTCTCGTGTTGGGTATTGTATCCACAATTACCTGGATTTGAGGAAGCCACCTGTCAAGCTAAGATGAATTCACAATGTATTTGATGAAACCTCTCAAGTTGTGCTTGCAGTTATTCCACGCTAAGTGCACACCAATGTCAGGGTGCAGTAGGTCAATATACACGGGTCTGCACGTCGTAATCCCTCATTGAGCAGATCAGTGTGTTGGCCTACGTGTACTCTCTCTATTGGAGTGCACTTACTTTCAAGTACAGGGCCGTGTTTATACAAGAGAAGACAAGGAGCAAGGATGGGTCAAGAAGCAGCTCTTGGGTGGAAAGACGAAAATTCGTCTAAGTGTAATTCGACGAGAATCACCAAGTGATTCTCGCCGTTTCGGCGAGAATCACTAGTGATTCTCGCCGAATCGTCGAGAATCATTAGTGATTCTCGCCGACTCTATCCGACTACCTCAAAACGGTGCCAAGTAAGATTTGGCGAGAATCACTAGTGATTCTCGCCGAACCCATCGTTGAGCAGATCATGAATACCAAGTTATATTCGTTGAGAATCAACAAGTGATTCGGCGAAAATCACTAGTGATTCTCGACGAATCGTCGAGAATCACTAACTGATTCTCGCCGATTCGTCGAGAATCACCTGCGATTCTCGCCGATTCTTACTTGGAGTTTTCTCTGGAAGCTGCTGGACCGGATTCTGCCGCTGGACTATGTTGAACCGGAACTAGGGCCTCCTTCAGGTGGGACCCACAACGGTCACTTTGGAGTATACGTGTGTATATATACATGGGTATTTTTGAACAGTGAAAGCAGCGAAGAAGAAAAGAAATACGCGAGCTGCGACGTGACCTAGATCGCTGTTTCCGCTCCGCCGCCGCCGTCGCCGATCTCGCCAAGTTGGTCGTCGTTTGATCGTGGTTTCGCCCAGATCCTCCCGCGACAGAAGCTTAGCTAAGCTTAGAGTCTCACGTGTCTAACCGGAGATCTCTTGTCTCTTGATTTGTAGATCGGGAAAATCTTCCCCATCCGAATCGATCGAGACGATTGATCCTAGTGTGACCATTGGTAGACCTAGCTTGCTTCGCTACGAAGTTTGGATCTCTAAAGAACAGCAGCCGCACATCGTTGTTGCCCCCAATCCCGTGAACCTAGCCGCCGCCCATCTTGCCGCCGCCGGTTCTGGGGAGATCCTCTCCAAGAGAGATCTAGGGTTGTGAACTCTTTGTGGACTTCAAGAACACGTCATCAACAAAGAGGGACACCCTTGTCTCCAAACGTAGTTTGTATCTCTTGTACATTCTATTTTATTTTTGTTATAAAGGAACGGTGGTTCCGTGTTGTAAGGGTTGGGTGCAACCCGTGTTGTGGGAGTGTTGACTCCTACGTGTGGAAGGGTTCCTTCCGATAGTGCAAGGATTGGATTTCAATCCTGTTGGTGAAGAGACCGAGTCGTCCCTGGTTGGGAGATAGGTCGAAGGAGGAAAGTGGATGTACCCAAGTCGGGGAACCACTATAAATAGCTTGTGTACTATGTTGTGTTGTGTTGTTTTATTTTCGTGTGCAGGTACAATTTAAATTCCGCAAAAACGCTGCACGTCACCTATTCCCCCCCCCCCCCCCCATATGTGAAGATAGTTGACACTAGATGGACTTTCAAGTGGTATCAGAGCCAGGTTGCTCATCAAAAAGGTTTACACCTTGAGTAGTATCCTGCCACCAGTGTCAGAAGCATGGAGCTGGATTATGAGATATCGCCACTAAGACTCCCCGCATGTACAAAGGAGTACTATCCCGTCTGGAGGATGAGGGTGTCATATCACTTGGAGGCCATCGATCCTCGAGCATCTTTCATCCTGGAAGAGGGTCCTTTTATTCCTATGAAGACCTCCTGCTCTGGAAAGAATATCGAAGTGCCCAAGTGCATTGCAGAGATGTCAGAGACGGAACTGTCACTATTTAACTTGGACAAGAGGATTCGTCAAATTATCTTGGATATCTGGTCTGGAGCTTCTCTCTCTAGATTAGAAAAATGTAGGACGGCTAGATCTATGTGGGTGATGATCTCAGAGCTGATGGGGGGGTCAGAGAAAGCTGGAATCTGCTGTCAACCAGAGGATGAAGCCTATGTGGGGGTCATCACCTCTGAAGATGAAGGCAAGGATCTCTCGGACAGCATCAGAGCTCCAGTGTCCGTGTCAGAGACTGAAGAGGCCAGTGAGGAAAGCAGCTCTGATGAGGATGACACAATGGTCACTGGCTCTAATGACAATATCACTGAAGAGCAGGTAACTTCTTCATCCTGCCCCGTATCTCTTGAAGTTTCTGAAGACAGGAACTGCCTTCCTTCAGAAAATGCTGATTCCCTGAAGAGAGCCCTTCAGACAAGCAACCTACTTGCTGAGGAGCAAGCTCAAGAGATTGCTCGACTGAAGATCTTGTTGGTTCTCCAATTGGCATCCCACAAGGTCAAGGACTCTAAAATCTCAGCTCTAGAGAGTAGTCTAGAGAATGAGAAAAGAATAGTATCAAACTTTTCTAAGGTTGATGCTATAAAGAGAAAGCAAGAAAATGGGTGGATCTCCCGGATTATCAATTCGTGGAGAAATGGGGAAACGGTATTCCGACCCCCCACTCCAAGCAGGAAGGCAACTCATCATGCCTTCAGGTATGACCACAGGAACAATCGTGGTCACTGCAAGGGTGATCTGTCCTCATGTGGAGACACCCGTAGTGCAAGGGCCGTCGTGGCCACCCATGAGAGAATACCTAAGGCTCATTCTGAGCCCTTTGTATTCACTGCCACTGCCTCAACTCGGTGTGAATCTGCATGTCCCAGCTCTCAGAACACTTCTCACCACCCGAGGACACAGGACAGGGAGGATAGAAGTCATGGTGTAAGTTTTCATGGGGCCTCAGGAAGGGGGATGCCTGAAAGGAAGGCACCACCTCCCTGGCCTCATGACGCTCGCAACATGCAGTCCTTCCACCCTTCCACGTGTCACGGTGGAAGAGGAAATTTTGTGAAGAGATCATGCCCTATCCCGTTTAGACTTAGGACCGTGACTACCACAGTCACTAGATCAGGTCTGAAATGGCGATACAACATTCACCCGTGTTGGTGCTGTGGCAAAGTGGGACACCTTGTCATCGATTGTTGGCACAACCCCTCTGTGTCGAAGGCAAGAGCTTATCCACAGTTTCGGGGCAGAGGTAGCCTTCCTGACAGGTTTTCTGAAGGAAGGCAGTCGAGTGCTTACGCTAACAGGAACCTAGGACCCAATATGATTTGGGTTCCTAAGGTAAAGTAATTCTTTCTTGCAGGGTAGTCTAAGTTTCCGTGAATATGATGGGAAGTAGACAGTAGGTGGCTCAAGACTAAATTGGAACAAGCGTCTGGAATAACAGATGTGATATCTACTTGAGCATATTCACATTGAGCTCCTAAAATGTTTTACCTAAGGGACTAAATGATAACTCTCATAATCCCAGGTACGTTTGATCAATTCCAGGACTTGAGTCATATTGTATCCACATGTACATATATATATATATATAGTTATACCTATATTTACATCATTGTGTGAGTACATCTAAGGATATGTTAACATGGTAAACATAAACCATAGATACAATATTGAAGACTTATCGGAAATTCCCCTGGTAGACTCGAGATCTAACGTCTACAGGCTTAAATTAGTTCACTAAAAACCAGCATAGATTGGCCTTACGAAGTATTTACATACTTAGAAGATGCTTAAATTATCTTATATGGAAAAGCCGGCTCAAACCCTAATAGCTTGGCTTTAAGGAGTATCTATATAGTTAGAAGACTTTAAAATTAACTTAGACAAACGGAAACCGTGAGAATCCCATTTAACTCGTCGAGCTTGGATTTAAGGAGAATCACATTTAAGGAGAATCCCATTCCCGCCGACTCTTCACATTCCTTACGAATCTCGCACGGTCTTTGCCGAATCGTCTTCCCGCAAGGTTCTCGCCAAATCCCGCTGAACTCCGCAGGAACCTCGCCGAATCGTGCAGGCTTCCGTCGAACTCCGCAGGATTTTCGTCGAGCGAAGAAGAACTCCGCCGAACTCCGCAGGAAACTCACCGAATCCGCTAGTTTCTCACCGAAGGTTTCTCACAAGAATCCCGCCGAAGTTTCTCACTGACGATCTCTCCCGGTTTCGATTCCTCCTTCCAGGAATTTCTCCGCGTGCACTCATCGGTTGTCCCTCGTCTTCATCGAACTAACTCACCGTCTACGCCTTTAGGTAACCACCCCCTCACCCTTACTTGGACTTGTTCACTAGTGTCGCTTCCTTTTTGATTTTTGACTAAGCGTAGAGTAGGGCTTCTCTCCCTAGATCTACAATGGCTCCAAGGACAACCGCTGGGCTGGTCACTGGCTGCGAGCTAGTTCGAACAGGGTTCTCTCATGCCTCTGACGAATTCAGAAACATCATTCTGATGCTGGAAGAGGCTGGGCTCTCATTCGTCCTGGAGCACCCGTGCAAAATCTTGGACAAAGAGGTGCTGGAGTTCTTCGCTACCGCAAAACTCAGGAATGGCGACTCTCTTATCAAAAGCAAGGTGGCTGGGGCAAAGATCAAGATGTCTGCCAGCAAGCTGACCCGCTTCCTGCAGCTCTCTAGCTCGGAGCACGAGGACTATCTTGAGGAAGAAGACAAAAACAGGACTCTCTTATTCTGTGGTCTCCCACGAGGAACACGGTCGATCAAGCACAAGGATATGAATGAAGAAGGGAAGATTCTGTCAGACATAATTGGAAAGGTACTCATCTGCAAGCCGGGCTCTCATGACCATATCTCTGCGGATATGTTCAAGATCCTGGTGGCAATTGTCTGACGAAAAAGATTCAACTGGGGGGCATTGCTGTTTGAGAAGATAAAGGACACCCTGAGCTCTCCGAGCTTTGGCCGAATCATAAGTCTGTATCTCAATCAGCTGAATGGAGACAAGTATGACATGAGTAAAGGTGTTCCTCTACACTACTTGAAGAAGATGGACTCAAGTGTTTTTGACAGATGGGAGAGGCGAATTGGGCAGGCTGCCGTGGAAGAACAACAGGACGTATCTCCAGCAGTAATCCCCAGTGAAATTCCTGATGCTTTGACGGCAGGAATTGAGGGGGAGTCTCTACCCACTGATGCTCACATCGTATCTGACATCTCCCAGATAGCCAGAGATGCGGTGGCAGCTATACAAGAAGACAGTGAAGCTGTGCCGGAGAATGAGGAGGCCCTGAACCTGAACAATCTAGGAGCCGGAGGTGTGGTAGAGGAGGCTGCTGATGAAGAGTTGGAAGATGATGCTGATGAAGATGATTTCATGGATGATGAAGGAGAGGAAGACGAAAATGAGGGACAGGACGCAGTGGAGACTCAGGATATCATTGATCCTCCATCTGACAAGCACGTACCTGAGATGGTTCCTGAGAACATTGGTGCACGAGTGGAGGGGGAGTCAGAGAAATCTACAGAGGCCGCCAGCATTCCCCCATTAGAGACTGTGCTGGTGTCTAGCTCTACAGGTGCTTCTGCTGAAGAGCAAGGCCAAGAAGTGCCTCAGAATATTCCTCTCCGAGATGATATAGCCACTCACACCGTGAATATCATTCAGGGCATAGTGGATGAGCTTAAGGCCTCTTTTGAAAAAGCTCAAAATAAAATGCTGAAAAGGATTAAGAAATCTGAAAATCTCATGCTCAAGAATATGGTGGAGATCAATCATAAACTTGACGTGATGGAAAAGAAATTTGAAGAAAAGTATACTGCGGCCGGCCAAGCTGTCACACTTCTTATGGCCGGATTGAAAAAGAACACCAACACTCTCGTCGTAGTAAATCAGAATGCTCATGTTGTAGCAAACAACATTCAAAAGTTTGACGGTAATATGGTAACTCTCAACGCCAATCAACAAGCTTTGGTCACTGAATTCTCCAGGACTACAACGCATATTGATGACTCACTGCACTCCTATGCAAACTCCATCGCAGTCGAAGCCAAAAAGGGGGAGAAGGAATATATAGCTAAGATGGCCGAGCTTCAAAAAATCATGATCACAAACTTTAAACAGTCAAACAAATATGTCTATGACAGCTGCTGGTGGATGCTCCAACAGGCGTTAGGCGTCGATTTGACTCATGTAGGTATTCATGCTCCTGAGACTACTATGGCTGCTGCGGGAGTAAGTGCTGCTGAGGGAGTAAGTGTTGCAGAAGTTCCCATGAGTGAAGCTGATGCTAGGGCTATTTCCAAAGCAAAACTGATGAGCAGGTTTGACCAAGAGGCCCTAGCAAAAGCCAGGGGGAAGAGAAAAGCTCAAGAAGGGACCTCCAAGGAGACACAAGCTGAAAAGAGAATTCGACTGAGTGAGGAGGAAGTAAGAAACGAAAAATGGAGTCCAGTTTCAAAGAATATCATCTTGGACACCTTCTAGCTACAAGAAAAAGGAGAAATCATTCGAAACGAAGTATACAGCCAGTATGAGTGGGAAATGCACAAGACGTATGAAGCGAAACGAAACATCTTCTTCAGGACCAACACGGCGGCAGATAAAGCTCCTCCTCCCAAATATTATCCGAAGCCCAAAGAGTATATGGAGAGGAAAAGAAAGAAGTATTTTGCGCAAAAACTCAAGGATGACTTAGCCAAAGAAAAATAGTCAAAACTTTATAGCTTGTCATTCTCTATTAAGAACGATTAATGGTTATTGTTATTATTTGAACAATCTTGAGATTATGTATATATACATATATATATATGCATTTGAAATTATGAATGACTCAAGTCTTGATTTGTCTGCCTATATTATCTTGTGCTGCATATTTAAATTCTGAATGCTGTTTATATTATTTGATTGGTGTTATTCATCTTAGCTAGTAGGGTTTTGGCTTCGTCAAATAGGGGGAGATTGTTGGGTATTATATCCACAATTACCTGGATTTGAGGAAGCCACATGTCAAGCTAAGATGAATTCACAATGTATTTGATGAAACCTCTCAAGTTATGCTTGCAGTTATTCCACGCTAAGTGCACACCAATGTCAGGGTGCAGTAGGTCAATATACACGGGTATGTACATCGTAATCCCTCGTTGAGCAGATCAGTGTGTTGGCCTACGTGTACTCTCTCTATTGGAGTGCACTTACTTTCAAGTACAGGGTCGTGTTTATACAAGAGCAGACAAGGAGCAAGGATGGGTCAAGGAGCAGCTCTTTGGTGGAAAGACGAAAATTCGTCTAAGTGTAATTCGACGAGAATCACCAAGTGATTCTCGCCGATTCGGCGAGAATCACTAGTGATTCTCGCCGAATCGTCAAGAATCATTAGTGATTCTCGCCGACTCTATCCGACTACCTCAAAATGGTGCCAAGTAAGATTCAGCGAGAATCACTAGTGATTCTCGCCGAACCCATCGTTGAGCAGATCATGAATACCAAGTTATATTCGTTGAGAATCAACAAGTGATTCGGCGAGAATCACTAGTGATTCTCGACGAATCGTCGAGAATCACTAACTGATTCTCGCCGATTCGTCGAGAATCACCTGCAATTCTCGTCGATTCTTACTTGGCGTTTTCTCTGGAAGCTGCTGGACCGGATTCTGCCGCTGGACTATGTTGAACCGGAACTAGGGTCTCCTTCAAGTGGGACCCACAACGGTCACTTTGGAGTATACGTGTGCATATATACACGGTTATTTTTGAACAGTGAAAGCAGCGAAGAAGAAAAGAAATACGCGAGCCGCGACGTGACCTAGATCGCTGTTTCCGCTCCGCCGCCGCCGCCGTCGCCGATCTCGCCAAGTTGGTCGCCGTTTGATCGTGGTTTCACCCAGATCCTCCTACGACAGAAGCTTAGCTAAGCTTAGAGTCTCACGTGTCTAACCGGAGATCTCTTGTCTCTTGATTTGTAGATCGGGAAAATTTTCCCCATCCGAATCGATCGAGACTATTGATCCTAGTGTGACCGTTGGTAGACCTAGCTTGCTTCGGTACGGAGTTTGGATCTCTAAAGAACAGCAGCCGCACATCGTTGTTGCCGCCGATCCCGTGAACCTAGCCGCCGCCCATCTTGCCGCCGCCGGTTCTGGGGAGATCCTCTCCAAGAGAGATCTAGGGTTGTGAACTCTTTGTGGACTTCAAGAACACGTCGTCAACAAAGAGGGACACCCTTGTCTCCAAACGTAGTTTGTATCTCTTGTACATTCTATTTTATTTTTGTTATAAAGGAACGGTGTTTCCCTGTTATAAGGGTTGGGTGCAACCCGTGTTGTTGGAGTGTTGACTCCTACGTGTGGAAGGGTTCCTTCCGATAGTGCAAGGATTGGATTTCAATCCTGTTGGTGAAGAGACCGAGTCGTCCCTGGTTGGGAGATAGGTCGAAGGTGGAAAGTGGATGTACCCAAGTCGGGGAACCACTATAAATAGCTTGTGTACTCTGTTGTGTTGTGTTGTTTTATTTTCGTGTGCAGGTACAATTTTAATTCCGCAAAAACGCTACAGGTCACCTATTTCCCCCCCCCCCCCCCATAGGTGAAGATAGTTGACACTAGGTGGACTTTCATCTCGCGCCCATTCAATATGAGGACGCCGCTTACAAGCCTCCCTCCTTGGTCTAGCGCTAGAGCACGCTCCTTGAGTTCTTCAGAACCAAGGATTTCAACGTCCAGTTCCTCCGGCGGGGCGTCGATTCTCTCCTACCCGTGCCTCCGGGCGAAGGTACGGTCTCGCCTTTGACTTGCTATTCCTCCCCTTCTTTTTAAGATTAGAACTGAGTGATGTCGCTTCCGCAGGAGAGCGCGAGATACCCCTGCGCCAACCCTTCGACACAACTGACGCAGCCGAGAGCCAATCCATGAGAGATCCGCTTACTCTCGCGAAGGCCGCGGCTCAAGCTTGCCGAGATGAGCCGGCCCCGCTTCCTTTGACCAGCGCCGCGAAGCGAAAGCCCGGCGCCCCTCTGCCCCCAGCGCTCAAGAGGACCAAAATAACTGCTGCCGAGAAGGGTAAAGTCGTAGCGGTTCCGCCCTCACGACCTCCCGCTGCAGGCCGCTCCTTTGAAGAGATCTTGCAGGCCGCCAGCGAGATCGTTGTTACCAAGAGTGGCGCTGAGGCTCCTGCCGAGAACGATCCGGCCCCCGGTGGAGTAGATGGCGAGGGGGCCGCCGCAGAGACCTCCGCTCAGTCTCCGCTTGGAGAGATGCCGCGGGGTCACCGAAATTTTGGTCTCGGCACAAAGTTCCTTGATGCGGAAAACAAATCGCTGCTTCAGTGGGACCCTGACACCAACAGGGTCTCAATCTTGTCTCTTCTACCCAACTGGGCGGAGCGAGATGAGGTCACCAGCGAGGCCTTCTCCTTGGGCTACGTCCTCTACAATCGGGAGAACGCCAGCATCTATGATAAAATGACCACCAGGCTCCTGGCCTATGAATCCACCCGGGCCCTGATTCGCGGGATCGAGCTTGCGTATATGTGCGCACGTCGGAGTATCACCATCGACCGTAACTTCTAAGATATGTTCAAGGCCCGAGAGGAGGCGGTGGCTCAGGCGGCTGCCTTGAAGAAAGAGTTGGCAGATGCCAAGCAACTGCTGTCCTCGCGCCTGGCGAAAGAGGTAAGCGAGACCTTTCGCGGCACTAGCTCTCGCCACTGCAGATTTCAACTTTTTTCCTTTCATACTAACCTCTCGCCATGCAGGATTCCGCTCAGGCCGTGGCGCTTCACGCGGAGCTGGACCAGACGCGATATGAGAACGTCCTGCTGAGGGACCAGCTCTGGCGCATGGAGGCGACTGCGCGCCCTCCTCCTCCACTGGATGAAAGGTTGAAGAGCCGCCACTATTCCATCTACGACATCGACAAGCTCCTCCAGGACAACGCGCAAGCTACAGTCAAGCTGACCCTGGAGACGCTGCGGGACGTAGGTTGCTTGGACGGGAGAGGCAAGACCATCACCGCTCGCCATCTCGTCCCCTGGCTCTTCGAGCCTGTCCCGAAGAACCCAGGCGCGCCCGATTCCCCGCCCTCGGATGTCCCGAAATCCCCTGCCGCGGGCGGCAAGACATCCGGGGAGATCTTAGGCGAGAGCTCTTGTGGGAGTTCAAGCGAGAGCTCGGAGGGGTACAACGCGTCTCCCTGAAGGGCCCTCTTTTCTTCTTTTGGTTGTACTGAGCGAGAATGCTCTAGACTTGTAATTATATTAAATACATTGTAAATATTTTGTATGTATACCATTTTCTTTTTATTACAAATGCGTTTGATACAACTGTTGAGGCTGAGTGCTTCTCAAGCGTGCTTTCGCCGAGGCCCTTGGCCCCGCTAGGAAAGTTTCCCTTAGCGATGGATAGGCGAGAACCTGTCAAAAGAGCCCAGGGCTTAGATGTTTCGTTTCCGCGCTCTGCCGAAAACCATCTGCCGAGAACATTGCTCGTGGGCTCTTTAAGACGAGGTCGTCCCTTTTTACCATGCGTGAACTGTTCGAAGCTTTCGCCTAGCACTTCCCGCTGTCTGACCAAGAATAATTTGTTAGGAGTATTCCCGCCGAGAACTTCCTTCGGTGAGATCTCCTTGGCAATGACCTCCCCACCGAGATCTCCTCTGGCCGAGACCTCTCCTGTCTTCTTTACCTCTTTTCATTCCGTGTTCCGGGTGCGTTTCTTGCCTTGCTCAGAGCATCCGAGTCAGAGCGTCTCCTAGGATCAAAAACTTCCCTCCCCCAGGCGAGCCCTCGGTCCTGCCAGCTAACGAGAGCCTGTGCATTGGGTCTACCTGGGGTCGAGCCGAGCTCGGGGTGTTGGGTATTGTATCCACAACGTACCTGATTTGAAGAAGCCCCTGAACAAGCTAAGGTAAATAGACAATGTATTTGATGAAATCTTTTAAGTTGTGCTTGCAGTTCTTCCACGCTAAGTACACACCAATTTCAGGGTGCAGTAGGTCAATATACACGGGTCTGCGCGACGTAATCCCTCATTGAGCAGATCAGTGTGTTGGCCTACGTGTACTCTCTCTATTGGAGTGTACTTATTTTCAAGTACAGGGCTATGATAATGCAAGAGTAGACAAGGAGCAAGGATGGGTCAAAGAGCAGCTCATGGGTGGAAAGACGAAAAAATCGTCTAAGTAATAATCGACGAGAATCACCAAGTGATTCTCGCCGAATCGGTGGAAATCTGTCGCTCATGGGTGGAAAGACGAAAAATCATCTAAGTAATAATCGACTAGAATCACTAAGTGATTCTCGCCGATTCGGCGAGAATCACTAGTGATTCTCGCCGAATCGTCGAGAATCACTGGCTGATTCTCGCCGTCTCTATCCGGCTAAATCAGAGCGTGCAAATCTGTCGCTAAGTCAAAATCGTCGAGAATCACTGGCTGTTTCTCGCCGAATCGACGAGAATCACCTTCGATTCTCGCCGAATCGACGAGAATCACCTTCGATTCTCGCCGATTTTGCCTTAGGCGAATTTCGGAAGCACGCTGGACCGGATCAAATGTTAAGGCGCTGTTTTGAACCGGTTTTAGGGTTTCTTCTGGTGGGACCCACAATGGTCATAAAGAAGTATTCTACTGTATAAATACTCGCGTATTTTTGAACAGTCTGAGAGAGAAGAAATTTGAAAAGAAGCCGAGCCGCCGACGTGACCTAGATCGCGAAACCTGCTCCGCCGCCGTCGCCGCTCGTGCAGTTGATCGCCGGTGGTTTCTTCAAGATCTCCCGGGGACAGAAGCTCAGTCAAGCACAGTATCTCACGCGTCTAACCAGAGATCCTTTGTCTCTTGATTCGTCGATCGGGAAAACCTTCCCCTTCCGAATCGATCGAGACGATCGATCCTAGTGTGACCGTTGGAAGATCTTGCTAGCTTTGCTACGAAGATTGAATCTCCAAAGAACAGCCGCAGCACGCCGTTGTCGCCGCCGATCCCGAGAACCAAGCCGCCGCCCTTCTTGCCGCCGCCGGTTTCGGGGAGATTCTCTCCAAGTGAGATCTAGGGTTGTGGACTCTTCGTTGACTTCAAGAACACGTCATCGAACGAAGAGGGACACCTTAGTCTCCATAAGTTGTTAGTATTTCTTATACAATCTATTTTCAATTTATTTGTAACGGACCGATTGGTCCCTAGTTGTAAGGGTTGGGTGCAACCCGTGTTGTGGGAGTGGTGACTCCTACATGTGGAAGGGTTCCTTCCGTTAGCGCAAGGATTGGATTTCAATCCTGTTGGTGAAGTGACCGAGTCGTCCCTTGTTGGGAGATAGGTCGAAGGGGGAAAGTGGATGTACCCAAATCGGGGAACCACTATAAATTGCTTGTGTCCTTTCTGTGCTGTGTTGTATTGTTTTCTTGTGCAGGTATGACTTTAATTCCGCAAAAACGCTGCAAGACACCTATTCCCCCCCATAGGTGAAGGTAGTTGACACTAAGTGGACTTTCAAGTGGTATCAGAGGGAGGTTCCTCATCAAAAAGGTTCACACCTTGAGTAGAATCCTGCCACCAGTGTCAAAAGCATGGAGCTGGACCATGGGATCTCTCCACTAAGACTTCCCACGTGCACAAAGGAGTATTATCCCATCTGGAAGATGAGAGTGTCCTATCACTTGGAGGCTATCGATCCTCGAGCATCTCTCATCTTGGAAGAGGGTCCATTCATTCCTATGAAGACCTCCGGCTCTGGAAAGGATATCCAAATTCCCAAGTGTACTACTGAGATGTCGGAGACTGAACTCTCATTATTCAATCTGGACAAGATAATTCGTCTGATCATCATGGATGTCTGGTCTGGACCTTCTCGATCTAGATTGGAAAAGTGTGGGACGGCCAAATCTATGTAGGTAACCATCTCAGATCTCATGGGGGGATCAAAGAAAGCAGGGATCTGCTGTCAGCAAGAGGATGAAGCCTATGTGGGGGTCCTCGCCTCTGAAGATGAAGGCAAGGATCAATCGGACAGCATCAGGGCTCCGGTGTCCTTGTCAGAGACTGAAGAAGAAATTGAGGAAAGCAGTTTTGATGAAGCTGACACAACGGTCTCTGGCGCTAGTGACAATAACTCTGAAGAGCAGGTAACTTCTTCATCTTGCCCCTTCTCTCTTGAAGTTCCTGAAGACAGGAATTGTCACCCTTCAGAAAATCCTGATTCCCTGAAGAGAGCCCTTCGGAAAAGCAAAATACTTGTTGAGGAGCAAGCTCAGGAGATTGCTCGGCTGAAGATCTTGTTGGTTCTCCAATTGGCATCCAACAAGGTCAAGGACTCTAAAATCTCAGATCTAGAGAGTAGTCTAGAGAATGAGAAAAGGACAGTATCCAACTTTTCCAAGGTTGATGCTATAAAGAGAAAGGAAAAAAATGGGTGGATCTCCCGAATTATCAATTCATGGAGAAATGGGGAAACGGTATTCAGACCCCCCCACTCCAGGCAGGAAGGGTACTCATCATGCCTTCAGGTATGATCACAGGAACAATCGTGGTCACTGCAAGGGTGATCTGTCCTCATGTGGAGACACCCATAGTGCAAGGGCCGTCATGGCCACCTATGAGAGAATACCTAAGGCTCATTCTGAGCCCTTTGTATTCTCGGCCACTGCCCCAACTCGGCATGAATCTGTTGGTATCAGCTCTCCGAACGCTTCTCACCACCCTAGGACACAGGAAAGGGAGGTTAGAAGACATGCGGTAAGTTCTCATGGGGCCTCTGGAAGGGTGCTGACTGAAAGGAAGGCACCACCTCCCAGGCCTCATGACGCTCGCTACATGCATTCCTTCCACCCTTCCAAGTGTGACGGTGGAAGAGGCAATTTTGGGAGCAGATCCGGATCTATCCCGATTGGACCTAGGATCATGACTACCTCAGTCACTGGATCAGGTCAGAAACGGAGGTACAACATTCACACATGTTGGTGCTGTGGCAAGGTGGGACACTTTGCCATAGACTATTGGCACAACCCCTCTGTATCAAGGGCAAGGGCCTATCCACATCTTCTGGGCAGAGGTAGTCTTCCTGACAGGATTTCTGAGGGAAGGCATTCGAGTTTTTATGCTAACAAGAACCTAGGACCCAATACATATTGGGTTCCTAAGGTAAGGTAACACTCTTTTGCAGGGTAGTCTAGTTTCCCGTAAATATGATGGGAACTAGACAGAAGATGTTTCAAGAATGAATTGGAACAAGTATCTGGAATAATAGAAGTACTATCTACAATGGAAGCTTGCTTAACAGCAATTCTTCCAGCTGTATTCTTGAAGATTCAGGTGCACGACTTGAACAGCTGGGTTTCAATGAGACCGCTAATGATGAAACTCCTAAGTACGTCAAAGTTTCCAAGTCAACGTCAACTAGGAATGTTGAAGATCAAAATGGAGCAAATCTCTTAGAAGAAGGAGAAGCCCAAGAAGTAGTCGAAGCTCCAAACGCCAGACTTCTAGAGCTCCGGCACGTGAGGGATCATCCTAGAGATCAGATCATCGGAGATCCTCGTGACGGTGTCAGAACTCGAAGAGGTACTATTAACAAGATTTTGCATCTTAGCTTCCTGTCACAAGTTGAGCCAAAGAAGTTCGACGAGGCGAACAAAGATGTGGCATGGATTTTCGCCATGCAAGATGAACTGCATCAATTCGAACGATGCAACGTTTGGACGCTGGTTCCCAGACCACAAAAGCAAAATGTGATTGGCACCAAGTGGATCTTCAGAAACAAACTGGATGAACATGGTGTCATCATGAAGAACAAGGCCAGGCTGGTGGCTCAAGGTTACAGACAGGAGGAGGGGATTGACTTCGACCAGACCTTTGCACCAGTGGCAAGGCTCGAGGCAATCAGATTGTTCCTGGCGTATGCTTCGCACAAAGGATTCACAGTCTATCAAATGGATGTGAAATCAGCATTCTTAAACGGAGACCTGAAAGAGGAAGTATACGTCACTCAACCCCCAGGTTTTGTCAATCCTACTTATCCCAATCATGTCTATTTTCTTAATAAAGCTCTATATGGTTTAAAATAAGCTCCACGAGCTTGGTATGAGACTTTATCTAGTTTTCTTCTTGAGAACAAGTTCTCTAGAGGTAAAATAGATAAGACATTGTTTCTCAGGGAAGTCAAAGGTAAGATTTTGCTGGTGCAAATCTATGTCGATGACATTATATTCGGCTCAACGGACAACAATCTTTGCAAAACGTTTTCTAAACTTATGCAAGGAAAGTTTGAAATGAGCAGTATGAGAGAGCTAAAGTATTTCTTGGGACTTCAAGTGAAACAGTCTGAGGATGGAATCTTCATCTCTCAGACGAAGTTCACAAATGAACTCCTCAAGAAATTCGGTATGGAGAATGCAACCTCTATGAGGACTCCAATGGGATCCACTATGTCTCTGGATAAGGATGAGAAAGGTAAACCTTTCGATGAAACCAAATATAGAAGCATCATTGGATCCCTGCTCTATCTTACTGCCAGTAGACCGGATATCATGTTCTCCACAGGTGTCTGTGCCAGATATCAGGTGAACACTAAGGAATCTCACTATGTCGCTGCAAAGAGAATTCTAAGATACCTTAAAGGTACTCCCAATCTTGGCTTGTGGTACCCGAGAAACAATGATGTTGAGCTAATAGGTTTTTCAGATGCTGATTTTGCAGGGAGTAGGGATGACTGGAAAAGCACTTCCGGGACGTGTCAATTCCTCGAAAGAAGGCTTATCTCATGGAACAGCAAGAAGCAGAATTGTGTAGCAACCTCCACAGCAGAGTCTGAGTACATCTCGGCAGGCAGCTGTTGCGCACAACTCATATGGATCAGAAACCAGTTAGCCGACTATGACCTTCAGTTCAAGGCAGTACCAATGTACTGCGACTCCTCCAGTGCAATTGCAATTGCCAACAATCCGGTATCGCACAGCAGAACGAAGCATATTGAAGTGCGCTACCACTTCATTCGGGAGCACGTGGAGAACAAGGACATCTCTCTCTATTATGTCCCCACGGACAAGCAGATTGCAGATATTTTCACAAAGCCCTTAGATGAAGCCAAGTTCAGTCTTTTCAAAACTGAATTGGGGATGCTAAACTATGAGGAATGAAGACTACAGAAGCTCCAGGCTCGTGCATCTAGGGGGAGCCTCTGCCAGAAACTCAAGTGTAAGCACAGGTGCAAGAACTGAGGGGGAGCAAGGGGTCAAATGCAACATACCCAGATTTGCAGAAGCCGAAAAGGGGGAGATTACCCTCTCGGCTAAGGCTAAGGTGGCTCCAAGTTTGCTCTAAAGAAATTGGTATTGGTAATGAATATCTCTCTCAACTCAATTTTAAGTTTATGATTTTCATTCCCATACACTTTATTCACCTTAGCTTGTAGGGTTTAGGTTTCTTCAAATAGGGGGAGATTGTTGGGTATTGTATCCACAACGTACCTGATTTGAAGAAGCCCCTGAACAAGCTAAGGTAAATAGATAATGTATTTGATGAAATATTTTAAGTTGTGCTTGCAGTTATTCCACGCTAAGTACACACCAATGTCAAGGTGCAGTAGGTCAATTATACACGGGTTTGCGCGACGTAATCCCTCGTTGAGCAGATCAGTGTGTTGGCCTACGTGTACTCTCTCTATTGGAGTGTACTTATTTTCAAGTACAGGGCTGTGATAATGCAAGAGCAGACAAGGAGCAAGGATGGGTCAAAGAGCAGCTCATGGGTGGAAAGACGAAAAATCGTCTAAGTAATAATCGACGAGAATCACCAAGTGATTCTCGCCGAATCGGTGGAAATCTGTCGCTCATGGGTTGAAAGACGAAAAATCGTCTATGTAATAATCGACTAGAATCACTAAGTGATTCTCGCCGATTCGGCGAGAATCACTAGTGATTCTCGCCGAATCGTCGAGAATCACTGGCTGATTCTCGCCGTCTCTATCCGGCTAAATCAGAGCGCGCAAATCTGTCGCTAAGTCAAAATCGTCGAGAATCACTGGCTGTTTCTCGCCGAATCGACGAGAATCACCTTCGATTCTCGCCGATTTTGCCTTAGGCGAATTTCTGAAGCACGCTGGACCGGATCAAATGTTAAGGCGCTGTTTTGAACCGGTTTTAGGGTTTCTTCTGGTGGGACCCACAACGGTCATAAAGAAGTATTCTACTGTATAAATACTCGCGTATTTTTGAACAGTCTGAGAGAGAAGAAATTTGAAAAGAAGCCGAGCCGCCGACGTGACCTAGATCGTGAAACCTGCTCCGCCGCCGTCGCCGCTCGTGTAGTTGATCGCCGGTGGTTTCTTCCAGATCTCCCGGCGACAGAAGCTCAGCCAAGCACAGTGTCTCACGCGTCTAACCAGAGATCCTTTGTCTCTTGATTCGTCGATCGGGAAAACCTTCCCCTTCCGAATCGATCGAGACGATCGATCCTAGTGTGACCGTTGGAAGATCTTGCTAGCTTTGCTACGAAGATTGAATCTCCAAAGAACAGCCGCAACACGCCGTTGTCGCCGCCGATCCCGAGAACCAAGCCGCCGCCCTTCTTGCCGCCGCCGGTTTCGGGGAGATTCTCTCCAAGTGAGATCTAGGGTTGTGGACTCTTCGTTGACTTCAAGAACACGTCATCGAACGAAGAGGGACACCTTAGTCTCCATAAGTTGTTTGTATTTCTTATACAATCTATTTTCAATTTATTTGTAACGGACCGATTGGTCCCTAGTTGTAAGGGTTAGGTGCAACCCGTGTTGTGGGAGTGGTGACTCCTACGTGTGGAAGGGTTCCTTCCGTTAGCGCAAGGATTGGATTTCAATCCTGTTGGTGAAGTGACCGAGTCGTCCCTTATTGGGAGATAGGTCGAAGGGGGAAAGTGGATGTACCCAAATCGGGGAACCACTATAAATTGCTTGTGTCCTTTCTGTGCTGTGTTGTATTGTTTTCTTGTGCAGGTATGACTTTAATTCCGCAAAAACGCTGCAAGACACCTATTCCCCCCCATAGGTGAAGGTAGTTGACACTAAGTGGACTTTCAAGTGGTATCAGAGGGAGGTTCCTCATCAAAAAGGTTCACACCTTGAGTAGAATCCTGCCACCAGTGTCAAAAGCATGGAGCTGGACCATGGGATCTCTCCACTAAGACTTCCCACGTGCACAAAGGAGTATTATCCCATCTGGAAGATGAGAGTGTCCTATCACTTGGAGGCTATCGATCCTCGAGCATCTCTCATCTTGGAAGAGGGTCCATTCATTCCTATGAAGACCTCCAGCTCTGGAAAGGATATCCAAATTCCCAAGTGTACTACTGAGATGTCGGAGACTGAACTCTCATTATTTAATCTGGACAAGATAATTCGTCAGATCATCATGGATGTCTGGTCTGGACCTTCTCGATCTAGATTGGAAAAGTGTGGGACGACCAAATCTATGTGGGTAACCATCTCAGATCTCATGGGGGGATCAAAGAAAGCAGGGATCTGCTGTCAGCAAGAGGATGAAGCCTATGTGGGGGTCCTCGCCTCTGAAGATGAAGGCAAGGATCAATCGGACAGCATCAGGGCTCTGGTGTCCTTGTCAGAGACTGAAGAAGAAATTGAGGAAAGCAGTTTTGATGAAGCTGACACAACGGTCTCTGGCGCTAGTGACAATAACTCTGAAGAGCAGGTAACTTCTTCATCTTGCCCCTTCTCTCTTGAAGTTCCTGAAGACAGGAATTGTCACCCTACAGAAAATCCTGATTCCCTGAAGAGAGCCCTTCGGAAAAGCAACCTACTTGTTGAGGAGCAAGCTCAGGAGATTGCTCGGCTGAAGATCTTGTTGGTTCTCCAATTGGCATCCAACAAGGTCAAGGACTCTAAAATCTCAGATCTAGAGAGTAGTCTAGAGAATGAGAAAAGGACAGTATCCAACTTTTCCAAGGTTGATGCTATAAAGAGAAAGGAAGAAAATGGGTGGATCTCCCGAATTATCAATTCATGGAGAAATGGGGAAACGGTATTCAGACCCCCCACTCCAGGCAGGAAGGGTACTCATCATGCCTTCAGGTATGATCACAGGAACAATCGTGGTCACTGCAAGGGTGATCTGTCCTCATGTGGAGACACCCATAGTTCAAGGGCTGTCATGGCCACCCATGAGAGAATACCTAAGGCTCATTCTGAGCCCTTTGTATTCTCGGCCACTGCCCCAACTCGGCATGAATCTATTGGTATCAGCTCTCAGAACGCTTCTCACCACCCTAGGACACAGGAAAGGGAGGTTAGAAGTCATGCAGTAAGTTCTCATGGGGCCTCTGGAAGGGTGCTGACTGAAAGGAAGGCACCACCTCCCAGGCCTCATGACGCTCGCTACATGCATTCCTTCCACCCTTCCAAGTGTCACGGTGGAAGAGGCAATTTTGGGAGCAGATCCGGATCTATCCCGTTTGGACCTAGGACCATGACTACCTCAGTCACTGGATCAGGTCAGAAATGGAGGTACAACATTCACACATGTTGGTGCTGTGGCAAGGTGGGACACTTTGCCATAGACTGTTGGCACAACCCCTCTGTATCAATGGCAAGGGCCTATCCACATCTTATGGGCAGAGGTAGTCTTCCTGACAGGATTTCTGAGGGAAGGCATTCGAGTTTTTATGCTAATAAGAACCTAGGACCCAATACATATTGGGTTCCTAAGGTAAGGTAACACTCTTTTGCAGGGTAGTCTAGGTTCCCGTAAATATGATGGGAACTAGACAGAAGATGTTTCAAGAATGCATTGGAACAAGTATCTGGAATAACAGAAGTACTATCTACAATGGAAGCTTGCTTAACAACAATTCTTCCAGCTGTATTCTTGAAGATGCAGGTGCACGACTTGAACAGCTGAGTCTCGATGAGACCGCTAATGATGAAACTCCTAAGTACGTCAAAGTTTCCAAGTCAACGTCAACTAGGAATGTTGAAGATCAAAATGGAGCAAATCTCTTAGAAGAAGGAGAAGCCCAAGAAGTAGTCGAAGCTCCAGACGCCAGACTTCTAGAGCTCCGGCACGTGAGGGATCATCCTAGAGATCAGATCATCGGAGATCCTCGTGATGGTGTCAGAACTCGAAGAGGTACTATTAATAAGATTTTGCATCTTAGCTTCCTGTCACAAGTTGAGCCAAAGAAGTTCGATGAGGCGAACAAAGATGCGGCATGAATTTTGGCCATGCAAGATGAACTGCATCAATTCGAACGATGCAACGTTTGGACGCTGGTTCCCAGACCACAAAAGCAAAATGTGATTGGCACCAAGTGGATCTTCAGAAACAAACTGGATGAACATGGTGTCATCATAAATAACAAGGCCAGGCTGGTGGCTCAAGGTTACAGACAGGAGGAGGGGATTGACTTCGACCAGACCTTTGCACCAGTGGCAAGGCTCAAGGCAATCAGATTGTTCCTGGCGTATGCTTCGCACAAAGGATTCACAGTCTATCAAATGGATGTGAAATCAGCATTCTTAAACGGAGACCTGAAAGAGGAAGTATACGTCGCTCAACCCCCAGGTTTTGTCAATCCTACTTATCCCAATCATGTCTATTTTCTTAATAAAGCTCTATATGGTCTAACAAGCTCCACGAGCTTGGTATGAGACTTTATCTAGTTTTCTTCTTGAGAACAAGTTCTCTAGAGGTAAAATAGATAAGACATTGTTTCTCAGGGAAGTCAAAGGTAAGATTTTGCTAGTGAAAATCTATATCGATGACATTATATTCGGCTCAACGGACAACAATCTTTGCAAAAGGTTTTCTAAACTTATGCAAGGAAAGTTTGAAATGAGCAGTATGGGAGAGCTAAAGTATTTCTTGGGACTTCAAGTGAAACAGTCTGAGGATGGAATCTTCATCTCTCAGACGAAGTTCACAAATGAACTCCTCAAGAAATTCGGTATGGAGAATGCAACCTCTATGAGGACTCCAATGGGATCCACTATGTCTCTGGATAAGGATGAGAAAGGTAAACCTTTCGATGAAACCAAATATTGAAGCATCATTGGATCCCTGCTCTACCTTACTGCCAGTAGACCAGATATCATGTTCTCCACAGGTGTCTGTGCCAGATATCAGGTGAACACTAAGGAATCTCACTATGTCGCTGCAAAGCGAATTCTAAGATACCTTAAAGGTACTCCCAATCTTGGCTTGTGGTACCCGAGAAACAATGATGTTGAGCTAATAGGTTTTTCAGATGCTGATTTTGAAGGGAGTAGGGATGACAGGAAAAGCACTTCCGGGACGTGTCAATTCCTCGAAAGAAGGCTTATCTCATGGAACAACAAGAAGCAGAATTGTGTAGCAACCTCCACAGCAGAGTCTGAGTACATCTCGGCAGGCAGCAGTTGCGCACAACTCCTATGGATCAGAAACCAGTTAGCCGACTACGACCTTCAGTTCAAGGCAGTACCAATGTACTGCGACTCCTCCAGTGCAATTACAATTGTCAACAATCCGGTATCGCACAGCAGAACGAAGCATATTGAAGTGCGCTACCACTTCATTCGGGAGCACGTGGAGAACAAGGACATCTCTCTCTATTATGTCCCCACGGACAAGCAGATTGCAGATATTTTCACAAAGCCCTTAGACGAAGCCAAGTTCAGTCTTTTCAAAACTGAATTGGGGATGCTAAACTATGAGGAATGAAGACTACAGAAGCTCCAGGCTCGTGCATCTAGGGGGAGCCTCTGCCAGGAACTCAAGTGTAAGCACAGGTGCAAGAACTGAGGGGGAGCAAGGGGTCAAATGCAACAGACCCAGATTTGCAGAAGACGAAAAGGGGGAGATTACCCTCTCAGCTAAGGCTAAGGTGGCTCCAAGTTTGCTCTCAAGAAATTGGTATTGGTAATGAATATCTCTCTCAACTCAATTTTAAGTTTATGATTTTCATTCCCATACACTCTATTCACCTTAGCTTGTAGGGTTTAGGTTTCTTCAAATAGGGGGAGATTATTGGGTATTGTATCCACAACGTACCTGATTTGAAGAAGCCCCTGAACAAGCTAAGGTAAATAGACAATGTATTTGATGAAATCTTTTAAGTTGTGCTTGCAGTTATTCCACGCTAAGTACACACCAATGTCAGGGTGCAGTAGGTCAATATACACGGGTCTGCGCGACGTAATCCCTCGTTGAGCAGATCATTGTGTTGACCTACGTGTACTCTCTCTATTGGAGTGTACTTATTTTCAAGTACAGGGCTGTGATAATGCAAGAGCAGACAAGGAGCAAGGATGGGTCAAAGAGCAGCTCATGGGTGGAAAGACGAAAAATCGTCTAAGTAATAATCGACGAGAATCACCAAGTGATTCTCGCCGAATCGGTGGAAATCTGTCGCTCATGTGTGGAAAGATGAAAAATCGTCTAATTAGTAATCGACTAGAATCACTAAGTGATTCTCGCCGATTCGGCGAGAATCACTAGTGATTCTCGCCGAATCGTCGAGAATCACTGGCTGATTCTCGCCGTCTCTATCCGGCTAAATCAGAGCGTGCAAATCTGTCGCTAAGTCAAAATCGTCGAGAATTACTGGCTGATTCTCGCCGAATCGACGAGAATCACCTTCGATTCTCGCCGAATCGACGAGAATCACCTTCGATTCTCGCCGAATCGACGAGAATCACCTTCGATTCTCGCCGATTTTGCCTTAGGCGAATTTCTGAAGCACGCTGGACCGGATCAAATGTTAAGGCGTTGTTTTGAACCGGTTTTAGGGTTTCTTCTGGTGGGACCCACAACGGTCATAAAGAAGTATTCTACTGTATAAATACTCGCGTATTTTTGAACAGTCTGAGAGAGAAGAAATTTGAAAAGAAGCCGAGCCGCCGACGTGACCTAGATCGCGAAACCTGCTCCGCCGCCGTCGTCGCTCGTGCAGTTGATCACCGGTGGTTTCTTCCAGATCTCCTGGCGACCGAAGCTCAGCCAAGCACAGTGTCTCACGTGTCTAACTAGAGATTCTTTGTCTCTTGATTCATCGATCGGGAAAACCTTCCCCTTCCGAATCGATCGAGACGATCGATCCTAGTGTGACCGTTGGAAGATCTTGCTAGCTTTGCTACGAAGATTGAATCTCCAAAGAACAGCCGCAGCACGCCGTTGTCGCCGCCGATCCCGAGAACCAAGCCGCCTCCCTTCTTGCCGCCGCCGGTTTCGGGGAGATTCTCTCCAAGTGAGATCTAGGGTTGTGGACTCTTCGTTGACTTCAAGAACACGTCATCGAACAAAGAGGGACACCTTAGTCTCCATAAGTTGTTTGTATTTCTTATACAATCTATTTTCAATTTATTTGTAACGGACCGATTGGTCCCTAGTTGTAAGGGTTGGGTGCAACCCGTGTTGTGGGAGTGGTGACTCCTACGTGTGGAAGGGTTCCTTCCGTTAGCGCAAGGATTGGATTTCAATCCTGTTGGTGAAGTGACCGAGTCGTCCCTGGTTGGGAGATAGGTCGAAGGGGGAAAGTGGATGTACCTAAATCGGGGAACCACTATAAATTGCTTGTGTCCTTTCTGTGCTGTGTTGTATTGTTTTCTTGTGCAGGTACGACTTTAATTCCGCAAAAACGCTGCAAGACACCTATTCCCCCCCCCCATAGGTGAAGGTAGTTGACATTAAGTGGACTTTCATGGGGTGCCGATGAAGTTTTCTCAAACCATACCTATCCCCCACAGGCGAGCCTTCGGACCTGCCAGCTAGATGAGAGCCTGCGCAGCGGGTCTACCTGGAGCCGAGCCGAGCTTGGGGTGCCGATGGAGTTCTCAAACCAAACCTATCCCCCACAGGCGAGCCTTCAGACTTGTCAGCTAGATGAGAGCCTACACAGCAGGTCTACCTGGGGCCGAGTCGAGCTCGGGGTGCCGATGAAGTTCCCAAACCAAACCTATCCCCCATAGCCGAGCCTTCGGACCTGCCAGCTAGATGAGAGCCTGCATAGCGGGTCTACCTGGGGCCGAGCCAAGCTCAGGGTGCCGATGGAGTTCTCAAACAAAACCTATCCCCCACACGCGAGCCTTCGGACCTTCCAGCTAGATGAGAGCCTGCGCAGCTGGTCTACCTGGGGCCGTGCCGAGCTTGGGGTGTCGATGAAGTCTTCTCAAACCAAATCTATCCCCCACAGGAGAGCCTTCGGACCTGCCAGCTAGATGAGATCCTGCGCAGTGGGTCTACCTGGGGCCGAGCCGAGCTCGGGGTGCCGATGGAGTTCTCAAACCAAACCTATCCCCCACAGGAGAGACTTTGGACCTGCCAGCTAGATGAGAGCCTGCGCAGCGGGTCTACCTGGGGCCGAGCTGAGCTCGGGGTGCCGATGAAGTTTTCTCAAACCAAACCTATCCCCCATAGGCGAGCCTTCGGACCTGCCAGCTAGATGAGAGCCCGCGCAGCGGGTCTACCTGGGGCCGAGCCGAGCTCAGGGTGCCGATGGAGTTCTCAAACCAAACCTATCCCCACAAGCGAGCCTTCGGACCTTCCAGCTAGATGAGAGCCTGCGCAGCGGGTCTACCTGGGGTTGAGTCGAGCTCGTTGTGCCGATAGAGTTTTCAAACCAAACCTATGCCCCACAGGCAAGCCTTCGGACCTGCCAGCCAGATAAGAACCTGTGCAGCGGGTCTACTTGGGGTCGAGCCGAGCTCGGGGTGCCGATTGTTGAAGTATTAGACCGGGCGGCTTAGCGGTCTGATCCAGCGGCTTGTTGACCGAGCGGCTTAGCGGTCTGATCCAGCGGTTTGTTGACCGAGCGGTCTGGCGGTCTCACTCTGAAGCCTGGAGACCGGGCGGTCTATCGGTCTACCACTGCGGCCTGTTCTATCCTGCTGGAGTTGCCGAGCGGTTAACCCATCTGACTAACCGCGCGGCCTGTGCGGTCTCCTTTATTCTAGCCGCTCAGTACTGTAAATGTTTAGTCGCACATTGTTTGTATACTCTCTTTCTTATCTCCTCCATTCTATATAAGGGAGGTCATACGTTTGTAAATGATATCTTTTTTGGATAATAAAATTTCAATTATTCAAAAGTTTATCCGCTTCTTCTCTCTTTTCCGCTACTTTCTAACATGGTATCAGAGGGCACGGTCATTTCCTCCTGATTCTGTGCGCTCTCTGTTGTTCGCGGCTTGTTTTCCGCTTCTTGCGACCTGTCTCGCGACTTGCCTTGTTTCTGTCCGCTGCCCTGTTCGCGCGGCTTGCTTCTTCTTGGTTTTCTTCTTCTACTGCTCTTTATCGCAGCGACCTGTTTCCTTGTCGCCGCGCTCCTTGTTCCTTCTTGACCTCTCCGACTTTCTAGTCATTGCGGTCTGTCTCTGTCCGCGTGTACTGTCTCTATACTCGCGGTTTGCTACTGTGATCTGCCTGACCGTGCGGGTTGTTCCTTTCTCACCCGCATCTTGGTCGCGGTCACCTGCTCTTCTCCTCTCTTCTGTTCGCTCGGCCTTTTCAGTCCGCGCGACCTCTTCCCCGCTTTGCCTTTGACCGCTTTCTCGCAGCTGTTGTGATCTGCCTGACCGTGCGGGTTGTTCCTTTCTTACCCGCATCTTGGTCGCGGTCACCTGCTCTTCTCCTCTCTTCTGTTCGCTCGGCCTTTTCAGTCCGCGCGACCTCTTCCCCGCTGTGCCTTTGACCTCTTTCTAGCCGCTGCTGTTCGAGCGGCTTCTTCTGTTTTCTAACCGCTACTGTTCGCGCGGCTTCTTCTGCTTGTCGGGTTCTATGACTACCTCCGGTCTCAATACTACTCCTGCAACTCCTTCTCCTCCTCCTCCTTCGGGCAACCTTGGCACGCTTTCCAAGCTTGTTGGCTCCAACTATCCCGATTGGAGCGTTTCTTTCACCTTTCTCCTTCGTTCTCAACGCAAGCGTCATCACCTCACCGATGACCCTCCTCCTCGCACCTCTCCTGAGTTTGATGACTGGGATGCGATTGATGCTCTTGTTCGCACCTGGCTGGCCAACAGCCTTTCTGATGAGTGCCTTCCCGTCATTCGCCATGATGAGACGGTCAAGGCCGCCTGGCTTCACCTCGCTGCTCTCTATTCTAAGGGGGGCCAGACGTCCCGCATTTATACTCTCTATGCGGACCTCTTCTCCTGCCCTTCCATGTCACCGGCTGCGGCTTATCAGCAGGTTCAGGCTCTTGGTGCTGAAATCCTCCAGAATCGCCCCTTCTCCGCAGACTTGGCCGACCAGCACAAACACTTCCAGGAACTCCTGGTTGTTTGTTATCTTCTTTGTCTTCCCGACTCTTATGATATGATCCGCCAGCAGATCTTGGGTGAGGCGGAATCTCCTACTTTGGATGCCACTGCGGCTCTCATTGCCGCTGTTACTTCGCTCCTCCAGCGGCCTCTGTTGGCCTCCCCCCTTCCCAGGACTCCTTTGCTCACCAAGCTCAGAGGGGGGGGCCTAGTGGCCGTGGCTCCTCTGGCGGACGGGGTTCCTCCCGGTTCCTCTGCTCTCACTGTGGTCGTACTGGCCATACTGTTGACCGCTGCTGGCAGAAACATCCTCATCTTCGCCCTTCCGGTGATGCTTCTTCTTCAGCCTCCGCCTCTTCTAGGTCGTCTGCCTCTTTGGCCACGACGTCAGGTAGTGCCCACGTCGTTACCCAAGGTAAATGGCTCATTGACTCCGGTGCCACCAATCATATGACAGGCAACCCTCATTGCTTCTCCCGTCTTGAGACCCATGACCGCTTACCCCCAGTTCGTGTGGCGGATGGTTCCCCGTCCCCGGTTCATGGGACGGGCATGGTTCAACTCACTCCATCGCTTTGCTTGGAGGATACCCTCTATGTCCCGAAGTTCCCGTGCAATTTGTTATCAGTTACTACTTTATGCCGGCAACTTCAGTGCTCCGTCTTATTCACTCCCACTACTTGTTCTTTTCAGGACCCGAGGACCCAGCGGACGATTGCTACTGGGACTGAGAGCGGCGGCCTCTACTTCCTCGACGATGTTTCCGCTCTCTCTGCCTACTCCTCCTCCACCGATCTCCTTCAGTGGCATCTTCGTCTTGGACATCCTCCTCCTCGGCTCATTCGTCAGCTTCTGCCCCACTTACCTCCTACCAGTTCTCCGCTCAACTGTGATGCGTGTCAGCTTGGCAAGCATCATCGCTCCTCCTTCCCACCGAAGCAAGGTCGTGGCTCCTCTCGCATTTTTGATCTTATTCATTCTGATGTATGGGGTCCTGCTCCTACCCTCACAGTGGGTCGGGGCAGTTCCTATTTTGTCACTTTTATCGATGATTTTACTCGATGTACCTGGGTGTATCTATTAAAAGATCGCTCTGAACTATTTTCTGTTTGACAATCATTTTACTTTATGATTAAGACTCAATTTGCTATTTCTATTAAAGTCTTACGTTCTGATAATGCCAAGGAGTATCTGACTCATGAGTTCTCCGCGTTCTTTCACCAACATGGCCTCCTTCATCAAACGACTTGTGTTTACACCTCCCAGCAGAATGGGGTGGCGGAGCGTAAAAACCGTCACCTACTTGATGTTGTGCGTACTCTCATGATGCAGATGCACGTCTCTCGCTCCTACTGGGGCTACGCTGTGCTCCTCGCCTGCTATCTCATCAATCGCCTTCCCTCCACGGTTCTCCACGGCCAGACTCCCTTCTCCCTTCTCTACCCCCACCAGGAACCTTTTCCTCTTCCTCTCTGTGTCTTTGGCTGTACGGCCTTTGTTCACACTCCATCCTCTACCCGCGACAAGCTTTCCCCCCGTTCCACCAAGTGTGTCTTTTTGGGGTACTCTACCACTCAAAAAGGCTATTGCTGCTTTGACCCCCTTCTCCGCAAGCAGTTTGTCTCCGCAGATGTGACTTTTTTCGAAAATGCTTCCTATTTCTCTCCTCCCTCTTCTCTTCCTTCTCTTCCTTCTGATATCTCCGTTCCTTCCACACCTCTCCATGTTTTCCCACCTTCGTATCCTCCTCCACCCACTCCTTCCCAGTCTGTCTCCCCACCCACCCCTCCACCCTCCTCTCCGCTGCTGTCTCTCTCTAGTCCCGGGCCAGCCTTCTCCGCCACGGACGCTCCGGTCACTGACGCTCCCGTCGCCGACGCTCCCGTTGACCTGGATGTTCACATTGCCCTTCGCAAAGGGGTGCGGGCGTGTACTCAACACCCGCTCACGGCTGTTGTTTCCTATGATCAGCTTTCTCCTTCTCGCAGGTGTTTTGCCTTGGCTATCTCTGCTACTTCTACTCCCCGTACCTACCAGGAGGCTCTTGCTCTCCCTCATTGGAAGTCTGCCATGGATGAGGAGATGGCTACTCTTACTAAACGGGGTACCTGGACCCTGGTTCCTCCTCCCGTGGGCACTGATGTGGTTGGCTGTCGCTGGGTCTTCGTTGTGAAGTTTCGCCCCGACGGCACTGTGGATCGCTACAAAGCCCGACTGGTGGCCAAGGGCTTTACTCAGACTTACGGCGTTGATTACTTTGATACCTTCTCTTCGGTTGCTCGCCTCAGCACCATCCGGGTTCTCTTTTCTGTGGCTGTTAACCGGGCTTAGGCTATTTCCCAGCTTGATGTGAAGAATGCCTTTCTCTATGGCGATCTTCAGGAGGACGTCTATATGGAGCAACCTCCTGGGTATGTTGCTCAGGGGGAGACACGTGTCTGTCATTTGAAGAAGGCCATTTATGGCCTAAAGCAGAGCCCTCGGGCATGGTTCGACAAATTCAGTGGTATTGTGGCTACCATCGGCTTTCAAAGGAGTTCGGCCGATCACTCCTTATTCATTCGCAAAACGGCCTCGGGACTGGTGGTTTTGGCCGTATATGTGGATGATATTCTCCTTACTGGCGATGACCGAGATGGGGTGGACTTGACGAAGAAGCACCTCCGTCAGCACTTGGTCACGAAGGATATGGGCTCCCCAAAGTACTTTTTGGGGATAGAAATCTCTCGGAAACTTGACTCCTTGGTTCTCTCTCAACGGAAGTATGCCCTTGATCTTCTACGAGAAGCAGGATTGACAGGTGCCAAACCAGCTCGTTTTCCCATGGCTGTTGGAGAAGACAAGACGTGGACGGATGATTCGCCTCTTCTATCTGATGTCACACGGTACAGACGTTTGGTAGGCAAACTCATCTATCTCACGGTGACTATACCCGATATCGCCTACGCTGTAGGCAAGGTCAGTCAGTTTATGCAAGCTCCCAGGGAGTGCCATCTTCAGTCCGCCCTGAAGATTTTAGAGTATATCAAAGCAGCACCGGGCAGAGGGTTACTCTTTCAGAAGAATGGTCATCTGAGGGTTGAGGCCTACTCAGATTCAAATTACACGGATGACAAAGGCGATCGTAAATCCACATCAGGTTTTTGTACCTTTGTTGGAGGTAATCTCGTGAGTTGGAAGAGCAAGAAACAGTCTGTTGTTTCCAGATCCAGTGCCGAAGCAGAATATCGGAGTATGGCGTCAACCATGTGTGAGTTAAAGTGGTTGCGGGCTCTCATGCTTGACCTGGGCGAGGTATATGACTGTCCTCTCCCTATGTTCTGTGACAACAAGGCCGCTATACACATATCCAGAAATCCGGTCTTCCATGAGAGAACAAAGCATATAGAGGTTGACTGTAACTTCATTCGGGAAGAGATTTTGAAGAAACAGATTTGTACTCCTTTTGTCACCTCTGACAAGGAGTTGGCAGATATCTTCACCAAGCCGGTTTCTACTTCCTTCTTCCGCATTTGTGACAAGCTGGGCATGATTGATATCTATGCTCCAGCTTGAGGGGGAGTGTTGAAGTATTAGACCGGGCGGCTTAGCGGTCTGATCCAGCGGCTTGTTGACCGAGCGGCTTAGTGGTCTGATCCAGCGGTTTAGTGACTGAGCGGTCTGGCGGTCTCACTCTGAAGCCTGGAGACTGGGCGGTCTATCGGTCTACCACTGCGGCCTGTTCTATCCTGCTGGAGTTGCCGAGCCGTTAAACCATCTGACTAACCGCGCGGCATGTGCGGTCTCCTTTATTCTAGCCGCTTAGTACTGTAAATGTTTAGTCCCACATTGTTTGTATACTCTCTTTCTTATCTCCTCCATTCTATATAAGGGAGGTCATACCTTTGTAAATGATATCTTTTTTGGATAATAAAATTTCAATTATTCAAAAGTTTATCCGCTTGTTCTCTCTTTTCCGCTACTTTCTAACACCGATGAAGTTCTCAAACCAAACTTATCCCCCACAGGCGAGCCTTCGGACTTGCCAGCTAGATGAGAGCCTGCGCAGCGGGTCAACCTTGGGCCGAGCCGAGCTCGGGGTGCCGATAGAGTTCTCAAACCAAACATATCCCCCACAGGAGAACCTTCGGACCTGCCAGTTAGATGAGAGCATGCGCAGCGGGTCTACCTGGGGTCGAGCCAAGCTCGGGGTGCCGATGAAGTTTTCTCAAAACAAACCTATCCCCCACAGGCAAGCCTTCAGACCTGTCAGCAAGATGAGAGCCTGCACAGTGGGTCTACCTGGGGCCGAGCCGAGCTAGGGGTGCCGATGGAGTTCTCAAACCAAACCTATCCCCCACAGGCGAGCCTTCGGACCTGCCAACTAGATGAGAGCTTGCGCAGCGGGTCTACCTAAGGCCGAGCCGAGCTCGGGGTGCCGATGAAGTTTTCTCAAACCAAATCTATCCCCTACAGGCGAGCCTTCGGACCTGCCAGCTAGATGAGAGCATGCGCAGCGGGTCTACCTGGGGCTGAGCCGAGCTCGGGGTGCCGATGGAGTTCTCAAACCAAACCTATCCCCCACAGGCGAGCCTTCGGACCTGCCAGCTAGATGAGAGCCTGCACAGCGGGTCTACCTGGGGCTGAGCCTAGCTCGGGGTGCCGATGAAGCTCTCAAACCAAACATATCCCCCACGGGCAAGCCTTCAGATCTGCCAGCTAGATGAGAGCCTGCGCAGCGGGTCTACCTGGGGTAGAGCCGAGCTCGGGGTGCCGATGCAGTTATCAAACCAAACCTATCCCCCACAGGCGAGCCTTCGGACCTGCCAGCTAGATGAGAGCCTGCGCAGCGGGTCTACCTAGGGCCGAGCCGAGCTCGGGGTACCGATGAAGTTTTCTCAAACCTAACCTATCCCCCACAGGCGAGCCTTCGGACCTGCCAGCTAGATGAGAGCCTACGCACCGGGTCTACCTGGGGCCGAGCCGAGCTTGGGGTGCCGATGGAGTTCTCAAACCAAACCTATCCCCCACATGCGAGCCTTCGGTCCTGCCAGCTAGATGAGAGCATGCGCAGCGGGTCTACCTGGGTCCGAGCCGAGCTCGGGGTGCCGATGAAGTTTTCTCAACCCAAACCTATCCCCCATAGGCGAGCCTTCAGACCTTCCAGCTAGATGAGAGCCTGCGCAGCGGGTCTAACTGGGGCCGAGCCGAGCTCGGGGTGCCGATGGAGTTCTCAAACCAAACCTATCCCCCACAGGCGAGCCTTCGGACCTGTCAGCTAGATGAGAGCCTGCGCAGCGGGTCTACCTGGGGCCGAGCCGAGCTCGGGGTGTCGATGAAGTTTTCTCAAACCAAACCTATCCCCCACAGGCGAGCCTTCGGACCTTCCAGCTAGATGAGAGCAGCGGGTCTGCCTGGGGCCGAGCCGAGCTCGGGGTGCCGATGGAGTTCTCAAACCAACCCTATCCCCCACAGGCGAGCCTTCGGAGCTGCCAGCTAGACGAGAGCCTGTGCAGCGGGTCTACCTGTGGCCGAGCCGAGCTCGGGGTATTATAATACATAAGTACATCCTATTATAAAAATTTCGCAATAGGCAAGAGAAGAACAAGTTAATTAATGTAGTATAACAAGCTTGATTTTGAATATATAATTACATCTTCCCCCTCTCACAGGTAGAAGCGTTTTAGGTCATCGCCGCTCCAGGTGTGGCTTAAGGCCCTCCCTTCCATGTCCTGGAGGTAGTAACCTCCTGTTCCAAGGACTTCCTTCACTATGTAAGGTCCTTCCCAGTTCGGGTTGAGCTTGCACACTGGAGCCGACCTTCCTGCTGCGTCAACCTTTTTCAGCACCAGATCTCCTTCGGCGAACAGCTTGACCCTGACATGCTTATCGAAATACTTGGCCATCCGCCGCTTGATCTCTTCTTGCCTGATGGCTGCCACGTCCCGCAGCTCTTCCACCATGTCTAGCGAGAGGCATAACCCCTCCTCATTCTCCAACCTCCAAGTCTCATCTCCTACGCCCGCGGCTGTGACCCGCGGGGACCGAACCTTGAACTCCACAGGTAGGACCGCCTCACACCCGTGAGAAAGCTTAAAGTTGGTCTCAACGGTGGCCGTGTTCGGGGTCGTTCGCAAGGCCCATAGGACCGCGGGGAGCTGCTCCACCCAATTTCCTTTTAAGTTTTCTACTTTCATTTTGAGCAAGTTCACAATAATTTTGTTTGCCGCTTCCACCTGGCCATTGCTCCGGGGGTAGTGGACAGAGGAAAATCTGAGGTCTATCCCCAGTTGGGCGCAGAAGCTGATGAACTCTTCACTGACAAACTGGGGGTCGTTATCTGTCACTATCGCTTAAGGCAGCCCGTGTCTTCATATGATCTACCCCCAGATGAAGTTCCTTATGACTTGCGAGGTGACCTTGGCCAAGGCCTTAACCTCCAGCCACTTTCAGAAATAATCGACCATGACCAAGAGGAACCTCCTCTGCCCACTAGCCGGAGGAAAAGGCCCAACTAAGTCCATCCCCTAGATGGTGAATGGCCACAGTGTCGTGATGCTTCGGAGCCTTTGAGCTGCCAAGAGCTGAAGGGGGGCGCTGAGCTGGCACTTTTGACACCTCCTTGCAAACTCCGCGGTATCCTTCCTCAGGGTGGGCCAGAAGTACCCCTGCCTGACCACCCTTGCCTCCAACATCCTACCCCCAGAATGACTGACGCATTCGCCCGAGTGCACGTCTCCCAAGATCCTTGGGATCTCTTCTTCGGTTACACACCTTGCCAGGAGCCCTGACAACATCTTGCGATGCAACCCCCCTTCTATCATCAAGTATTGAGCTGCCTTGCGCCTGAAGCAATTTGCATCCTTAACCTCCTCTGTCAGCCTGCCTGCCTGTGGTCAGGAAGGTTACCAACGGGTCAACCCACGAGGATAGCCTACCTACCTCCATCAACTCCCCTTCCTCAATGGCTGGCCGAAAAAGTTCAGTCACGGTCCCTCCTCCCCAAGGCCCAAACTTCGATAATCGATCAGCGGCCATGCTCTCCTCCCTGGGGACATGCTGGATTGAGAATGACCGGAATCCACTGACGATCGCCATTACCTTGGACAGGTATTTGATGAGGGTAGGTTCTCGAGCCTCGAACTACCCTCGGATCTGCGACGCTACAACCATTGAGTCAGTGAAGGCCTCCACATCCTGGATCTTAAGCTCCTTTGCCAAGTGAAGGCCGACGATCACGACCTCATACTCTGCTTGATTGTTGGTCATCGGAAAGTGGTAATCCACCGCCTGCTCTATCGTGACTCCCTGGGGGCTTATCGGTACCACTCCTCCCCCGAGAGAATGTCTTCCCAAGGCCCCATCGACCATCCTCTTCCACGCTTCCTATGGCTGTTGCTCTCCCTCCTCGACTTCAACAACATAATCTGCCAGAAAGTCCACCACCGCTTGCGCCTTAATGGAGAATCTCAGAACAAAAGAGATGTCGAACTCGCTTTGTTCAATGGACCACTTAGCAAGTCTTCCCGAGTGCTCTACCCCTTCAAAAATCTTGCGAAGAGGATGCTCGGTCACCACCCTGATCGAGTGTGCTTGAAAGTATGGCCGGAGTTTCCTTGTAGAGATGACCAAAGCGTAAGCCAACGTTTCGTGGATGGGGTAGTGGAGCTCCGCCTTCTTCAAGATCTGGGTGACGTAATAGATCGGCAGTTGCTTCTTTCCTTCTTCCCTTACTAGGACGGAGCTCTCCTCCTCAGCTCCTACTCCAAGGTACAAGATCAGGTCTTCCCCTTATTTTGGGCTCTGAAGCAGAGGATCTTGAGAGAGCTGTCTCTTCAGCCCTTGGAAGGCTTCTTCACACTCGGCGGTCCATTCAAACCTTTGGTTCACTCGTAGCACCTTGAAGAATGAAGAACACTTGTCTCATGACCTGGAGAGGAACCTGCTCAGCCTAACCAGCTTGCCTGTCAAGCACTAGACCTCCTTGGCATCGCGAGGTGATTCCAAATCCAGGATGGCCTTCACCTTGTCCGGGTTAGGCTCCACCCCTGCCGGAGTCAAGAGATGCCCGAGGAACTTCCCGCGGCTGGCCCCAAAGACACACTTCAAGGGGTTCAGCCTCATCTTGAACCTCCGTAGGCTGGCGAACATCTCTTCTAGATCCTTCAGGTGTGAATCCATGCACTTGCTCTTGATCATCAGGTCGTCGACATAGACCTCCAAGTTTCTCCCCCTTTGTTCGTGGAAGACCCCATCCGTCATGCGTTGGTATGTAGCCCCTGCGTTATTCAACACAAAGGGCATCATTTTATAACTGAAGAACCCCTCCCTCGTGATGAAGGAAACATCCTTGACATCGGAAGGGTGCATCCGGATCTGGTGATAACCTGAAAAAGCATCTAAAAAGCTCATAATAGAAAAACTGACGGCTGAATCAACCAGCGCGTCGATCCGAGGCAGGGGGTAGCAACCCTTAGGGCATGATTTATTTAACAAAGAGAAATCGATACACATTCGCCATTTGCCACCCCCTTCTTATCCATTACCACATTGGAGATCCAGCCTGGATAGTGGATCTCGGAGATGAAGCCGGCCACCAGGAGATTCCTGACCTCTTCGCGGATGGGTTCCTCCAGCTTGGTGGTGATGGCCCTCATCTTTTGGCGTATGGGACGAGTGCGGGGGTCAAGGTTCAGGCAGTGGCAGGCCACGTCCGCGTCGATGCCCGGCATGTCTGTCGCGCCCCAAGCGAAGATGTCAATGTTGCTTTGAATGCAGGCCCGCACTTACTCCCGGGCCTCAGGACTCAAGCCCCCGCTGACCCGTACCCTCTGCACCTTCCCTGCGCTGGTGAAGACCTCCATCTCCACTACTTCCTCGGCCGGCTCCTTCCGCGACTGCTCCCAGCCGACCCTTGCTTCTTCCTCCAGCTCCAACTCCTCCCTTCCTACCTCCTCCTCAATCTCCATCGCCTCCTCCGACCCCTCCTGTTGTTGCTCGACTTCCACGCCCCTCTGGGCCTCTCTCTCCACTCTTCTTGCTACTTGCTCTTCTACCTCCATCTCCCCCTCCGGGCTCTCTTGCTGCTGCTCAGCCTCCACGCCCCTCCGGGCCTCTCTCTCAACTTTCTCCTACTCCTCCGCAGTCACCTTCCTTGTCTCCTCTAGGCTCATCCCCTCTTCCTCGACGTCCTCCTCCTACTCCGCCATCTCCCTCTCTAGCTCTTCTGCCTCGGCCATCCAGGACACGATGTTGACTGCCGTCACATAACATTGCCTTGCCACCTTCGGATCCCACCTGACCCTAACCTGCACCCCTCTATTATTGAACTTAAGACATTGGTGTAAAGAGGAGGGGATGCAGCGAAAGGCACTGATGAGAGGATGCCCAAAGATGGCGTTGTAACTGCTCGGAGCGTCCACTATCACGAACCTACAGTTCAGTGACACGCCTCCCAACTTGATGTGCAGCCCCACTCCTCCTTCTACTTCCTTTCTCTCTCCAGAGAATCCGAACAGTGGCCCATCCGAAGTCAAGATCCTCTTCCCCTCAACCCTCATTTCATCGAAGGCTTTCTTGAAGATAACATTTACTGAGCTTCCGTTGTCCACCAGTATCCTCGAGACCGTGAAATTCTCCTCTGCCGTCTGGATCACCAGGGCGTCACAGAATGAATCTTCATAGTCCGGCATGTCCGCTGATGAGAAGGTGATCTTTTCTTCCGGCGGGGGAGCCTGGGAGGTAGAGGCGACCACCCTTCGGTACATGGGTTGAAGGCTCCCCTTGCGGGTTTCCTCGATCCCCACTCCTCCATGGATCACCCTGATTCCTCCCCGGGTTCCCACGTCTACCTGATCTTCACATCTATCCTCCATCTCTCCCTGCTGTACTTCCACGATCCTGACCGACGAATCCTGCTTCCCTGCCCTCTTGCTTCTCTTATTTCTAAGAACTCGGGGCAGGTGGCCATTGCGTGACCCTCCTCCTGGTGTAAGTCACAAAAGAGCAACGCCGCTCTACCCCTTCTTCCTTCTCCTCCTCCTCTTCTCCCAGCTCCTCGAACTCCTCTCCTCGCTCATCTTCCTCTGCCCACCTCCATGGCCTCTTGCGGCAGCGGGACACGACCCCTTGGCTCCTGCCTCCACTCTGATTGGTCCAACCTCCTAGGTTCCCGTAAGTTATCTCTTCCCTGGTAGCCTCCTCCTTGGCCCTGGGGTCGACCCTCCTGGGCCTCCAACCCAACCAGTTGTTCGGCTCCTGGGCCCCCCATCCCTTCTACTTCCCATGTCTTTGGGGCTCTTCCCTCCTCCTTTCTTCTCTTTGCTCCCTCTGCCCTCTCGGCTCCTTCTGCCTTCCTACTGCAGGCTCCTTCACATCATCTTCTGCCAGCCTGGCCAACTTTCTGGCGAATGCTGGATTTGCCCTCTCGAAGTCTATCTCTTTTGCCACCCTCTCCATGAGCTCATCAAAGGAGAGGGGGAACTCTTTTCAACTCCATACTAAAGAATCCCGACCTAAGCCCCAGGGTAAAGGCGAGCATCAGTGCGTACCATGGGACCTCCTGGACTAGGAGGATCTCTTCCTGAAACCGGTCAACATAGTGACCCAGTGTCTCATCCGGCTTCTGCCTCACTGCAAACAAGAACTCCGCCTCCTTCTTCCGCTTCTTTGACGTTGAGAACCTCAACAGGAAACTTCTTCGTAGATCTTCAAAACAGTAGATCGACCTTACTGGCAACTGGTGGAACCAGTCCCGAGCCTTCTCCTTCAACCTGATGGCAAAAAGCCGACACTTGAAGGCATCCATCATCTGCCTTATCGAAACGACATCTTCAAACCACTATACGTGTTGTACAGTGTCATCCTTCCCCGAGTAGTAGGACATGTCAGGCTCCTGGAACCCCTCCGGTACCGGAGCTGAGATGATGAGCTCGTTGAAAGGGCTCTCGCCTCCTGCCTGGCGAGAGGGCACATCCCGCGGCCTCGGCTGGCTGGCCCAATTCGCGAGACCGTGCCCAGGGAAGAGTTCTCACACTGCTTCCTCCCTCTCACCCAAATCTGTCAGAGTCTCCTTGCCCGGGCGCTGGCCTGGGAAGAGCTCCCGCGTGGCCACGCCCCTCTCGCCAGCCTCCGTCGGGACCTCCTTCCTCGGGCGCTGTCCAGGGGCGTTCTTGCCCAAGAGCGGGACCTCCTCTATCGGAACCTGAGGTGTGGCCCACTCGCTTCGGGCCGAGAAGGCCAAGCTGATGGTCTGCAGGACTTCTCGGTTGAAGTCATCCAGCATCTTCCTTGTCGCTTCCTCTCCCCGGGTGGGGGAGCCTCTAGAATCAGGCCCTTCACCTTCACCTCCATCCATGGGACAAAACTCAAGGCTTTCTTGTATCGGCTGCTTTCCACGCTCACCGCACCAGAACTGTTGAAGCCAAAAATGACCTCAACGGGAGTTCAAAACAGGGGTGCAACCAATACTTACTTCTCTTAAGCCTCAACCCTCGACTAGATTCAAAGGACCTAAGACTGACCCAAAGCCCCAGGAGGGAGGTCCCACCTCACACCCGAAAGATCTCTGAGAGCTTCCCCTCCAAAGCCAAAAGCTGGTCTAGGAGCTCCTCAGAAAGCACTAGAGATTGTAAGATAATGAAATCTTGCTTTCTAAGGAGCCCTTATGGGTCTATTTATAGCCTTTTGCTGACCCAAGATTACAGAAATACCCTTAGTTGATCTGCCAATAGTCAAATCCCGCTGTTTATCCTGAGAATAATAAGGTCATTTTACCCAGGGCCCTGCCCCACCCCCCCCCCCCCCCCCCGGCGAGAACTCTGAGCCGAGAGCCTTCCTGTCCAGAGCCCGGCGCAAGCGGTCTCGCCTACTTACAGGCGAGAGCTCCTCCAAGACAGGAGCTTGGCGCAAGCGCAAACATTCCCGCCCCACTTATGGGCGAGAACTTCTTCAGGGCGGGAGCTTCTCTAGCAAGCCTAACCCTGACTGTTGGTGTCTCTGGGTCCGACTCAACGAATATGGGGTTGTACACAGAAAAATCTATAAGAACTTTGAATGTATCTGACTTAGATCTCAGAAAGAACACCCAAGTGAATCTTGAGAAGTCATCTACAATAACTAGAGTATAAGATTTCCCTCCTAGGCTTTGTACAACAATAGGTCCAAAAAGGTTCATGTGTAGCAAGTACAAGATCCTAGGTGAATCACTCTTATTAACTGATTTAAAACTAGATTTAGTTTGCTTGCCTAGTTGACAAGCCCTACAGAGGCCTTCCTTCTTGTAGGGACCAGAAGGCAAACCTCTCACAATGTTGTCTTTAGATAGCCTAACAATGTTTTTCATATTAACATGTCCTAGTCTTTTATGTCATAGATCATTTTGATTGCAAACAATATTAAGTAAACAGATATCTGAAGTTGCAGAATGAAAATCAACTATATATATATATTATCTTGTATATTTCCAATTAAAATAGTTTGATTTTCTTTATTAGAAATAATACAAGATCTTGAATTAAAATGTACATGATAACCTTCATCACATAAGTGACTTATGGAGATGAGGTTATGCTTGAGTCCACTTACATATGTCACCTTTTTGAAAGTGACTGCTCCAATCTTTACTTCTCCAAAGCCTTTAGATTGGCCACAATTTGAATCACCAAAGATCACCTTTGGTCCCAGCTTGGACTTGTAGTTATTTAAGTTGTCCTTGTTGTCAATCATATGCTTGGATCAACCACTGTCCAGATACAATTGTTGATTACTAGCTGGATAGCTCTTTACCTACAAAGAAGACAATTAGTTGTTCTTGACCCAGGTCACCTTGGGTTCTTTATATTGCTGATAAGAAAAGCTTGATATAACTGAAAATTCAGGTTGGGATTTATAGCATAAGGGATGATATCTCCTGGGAGGAATTACCCAATTAGCAAGTGGATTAAAAGGCTTTCTAGGTTGATTGGGGTTTCTGTCAAAATTATGATTTTTATTAGTTCTGATTGGTTTCAACGAAAAATTATAAGTTCGTCGACCAGAGTTCGACGAAGTGGGATGAGATCGTCAATCTCTGCTCTGAGAATGAACACATTCATTTTCTGTGCCCCAACTTCGTCAATCTCTACTCGACGAACCAAACACAGTTCGTCGATCGTAGAAAGACGAATTATTATAGCTAATATTGGCATTCATAGATGGTCGATCGGAGTTCAACGAACTAGCCACATTTCTTCGACCTGAGTTCGACGAAATCTGTTGAACTTTATTTTTACTTAGAGTTTTCTGGTTTTTGTTCTTTTGTTTTTTAGAGTTAGGTAATTCTTATGTGGTTTGTTTATTGTTTATTACCTCTTTAGCCTTAGCTAAAACAAATCTAATAGGGGTTGATAATATGTTCTTCTGAAGTATGGGGGGTAAACTTGATGATGCACCCAAGCCCAGTTTGTCATTCAGTCTGGCACTGACTGTGCTTGTGATGTCCATCGGCCTAAGGCTTCTCCCATTAAGAGATTCCTCAAGTTGCTTAGCCTCACATAGCTCTGTTTTTGAAGAAATAATTTGTTCATTAGCTAGAGTTAGATCATCTTTTAACTTAGTGTTTGCAGAAATTAGGTTTTCTTGATTGTTCAGTCTTTACCTAAGTATTTTAATTTTTTTTTCTGAGTTAATTAGGTCAATGCATATAGTTTTAAATTCAATTTTGAAACTATCAGAATTATAATCAAAAGATAAAAGTACCTGATCAGCTTCTGATTCTGAAGCTCCTTCATTATCAGATACTTCTTCATCATCTGATTGGCAGTTAGAGGCATTGATGGCCATGAGGCAGACTTTCTTGGCCCTTGCCTCTTCTTCCTCTTCACTGGAACTGGAAGTTGTGGATTCATCTTCAATGTCACTCCAGGTATCAGCTAAAAGCCTTTCTCCTTCTTTTTGTATTTACTAGAGGAAGGCCTACTAATTTGTTGTCTTCTGGAGTCCTTCTCTCTTCTTCTTTCTTTCTCCTGATTCTCTGGACACTCTAAGATAAAGTGTCCAGGTTTCCTGCAGCCAAAACATACTACTTCTTTAGTAGGAGTTTTATCATACCTTGGCTTATCATCCTGTCTGGATGATTTTCTCCTGAAGTCCTTTTTTACCATTTTGTAAAATCTCTTAGCAAAGAGACTCATTAGTTCTTCATTTACTGTTGAAGTTTTAGTCTCTTCAGTAGCCTTGAATGCTATGTTGTGCTCCTTTCTTGCTGGTGGAGGAGTCCTTTGTTTTGCAGCTTCTCTGGACTTTATCAGCTGCTCATAAGACTTGAGCTTTCCTAATAGTGATTCCGTGGAAATCTCATTTAAGCTCCTAACCTCCTTGATTGGCCAAATCCTGGAATCCCATGAGCTGGGGAAGCACATGAGGATTTTATCATTTACTTCAGTAAGGGTGATGTCCTTATCTAAAGTCTTAAGCTCATTGATTGTTAAGCTCAGTCTGTTGTACATGTCAGCAACAAATTCTGACTCATCCTTCTTGAAGTTCTCATACTAGGATATGAGATTTGATCTTCTATCTTTTCTCTTATCAACAAAGCTAGCCACCATTTGGTTGAGAGAGTCCCAGATAGCTTTGGTTGCTATGCATTCAGCCACCTTCTAGAAGTTGTCATTAGACATAGTCTGAGACAGAATATTCATGGCCTTTGCATCAGCAATCTTGGCTTTCGTCTATTCATCTGTCCACTCAGGTGGTGGAACAGCTTGTGTGCTTGATGTTGATGTAGATGCAGATGGTTGAGGAGGACCTATCAAGAAATAATTATATATGTCCTCATCAATGGAATTCATATAAAGTTTTATTCTTTCCTTCCAGATGGAAAACTTATTTAAGTTGCACACAGGAGGTCTGGTGCTTGCATAATCCTTGTTTTGTGCCATGCTTTGAATAATATCCTAAGAGGAATAAAAGGTTAGACCTAACATAGGATTTTTTAGTTCAAGGATTAACTTGTACAACCAAAGAAACACTCCTCTGATACCAATTGAAAGAGAGGGTTAGACCTGGTATACTTTCGAGGGGGGGTGAATATAGTATCTTTAAATCTTTTTGCTGTTAATAAAATCTACAGAGTAGGGCAGCTATTTGATACCAATTTTTGTTGTAAGTAAAAGAGCAATCCTAAGATAAACTAATCTACCACAGGCACAGCAAAATTAAACTAACTAACATAGGCACAACAAGAACAAAAAGGAAATAGGGAAACCAGACAACACAAGAAATTTTATAGTGGTTCCCCAACTTGGGTACAACCACTATTCTACCACACTGGTAGAAATCCACTAACAGGTTTTGATCAGGTGACTGCCACCAATGAGCTTTTGATCAGGTGCTCAAAAACCAACCCAAGTCTTTTGATCAAGTGACTTGCAACCAAGGAATAATTTTTGAAGGGATTTAATGAACCTTTTGTACAGTGAGGGGGTGAGAGAGTTATGGTGTCTTCTCTTTCTCAAATACAACTGAGAATACTAGTGGATCTTTGATGTTAACAAAGCTCCTCCTGAGTTATTGAGATGTTCAGGAAGATTTGAGCTTTGCTTCAGGGTGAGTAGGTCTTCTATCTTTAGCCTTGACTAGGAGAGATCCAGGAACTTCTTGACTGATAAAGATTTGTTGTCCTTGAAGAATCCTGCAATGAAGAATGAAGAGGACTCTTAATTTGGGATGAATGTTCTTCTTCTTCTTCAGCAATGTCAAGGTGAAGACCAGATAATTTTTCTGCACAGAGAGGAATTTGAATGTCGTTGTTGTTGATCTTCTTTGTAGGCCTTGTATTATTTTTCTGGTCTCTACTGTCTTGTTGCTTTTTTTGTATGTGTTCTTGTCTCTTGAGAAGAAGGAAGAGAATCACTTTTTTTTATATTCTTAATGGAATTTCTCCTTTGAATTTTTGAATTCCTTCCTGCATTGATTGCTTGTGGCCTGGAAAATGTAAAATTCGACTGGAGAGAATGTCTGCAATAATTGGATTTCCCCAACTGTCCCATTGAAAAACGACAAGTAATTATCGTGATGAATGCCATAATCAATGCTGCTTCTAACAGTAATATTCAGAGAATATTAAGTATTGATTATTCAGGAATTACTGCAATAAAATAAGGACAGAAGGAAGGAAAAAAGACAAGTCTAGATCTGCACAGAAATCATCGAGCAAAAAACAGATTTCGTCGACCTGAGTCCAGAGTTTGTCGAGCTGAGAAATCGTGTTTGTCGACCAGATAATTGTTGTTCGTTGACTTGAGATCCAAGATCGTTGACCTGAGAACTGCTAACTATATTCTGGTAAATCTTGCCAATTCCGTGCTCTTAGTTCGTCGAGCTAATAATATTCCTTTGTCGACTGGAGTTCAGAGAAAGGCTTCTGGCTTAGAATGTTGAAGTAGATCATCCAGAAATCGTCGAACTGAGCTCAAAGTTCATCGAGCTCAACTCATAGAAATGCCTCTGATTTTGTCGAGTTGAGCATGACTTTCGTCGAGCTGAGTTCGACGACCGTCGAACACACTTTCCTAAATCTTTGAAATTTCTCTAAGTTTGGAGCCTTCTGCGGTCTGTTGTTGGCTGGTCCATGCAATGTTGTCTCTAAGGACATGTCCTAAACTCTAAGACACAGACATGACCCTATCTATACATGATGGTTTAATAATCCTACTTTAGTGAACCTAGCCCAAATCCAACTAGGGATCCAACAAAGTGGAGTAACAGGAAGTACTAGAGCGGAATTCCAGGAAAATACCCTTGAAGTGCATGTGATGTATGCTATGAAAGTCCAGTATTTCTAGAACGACAGTTAGCTGCAGGGTTTTCTGGATAGTTGGTCCAGATATGGTTTGGGCTAGGTACGGAAAGAGAGTTCTGTCGCCAACGCCAGGTGATAGTGGTTGTCGCTGGTAATAGCTCCTAGCTAGCCTATGATTGTAAAGTCAGTCATTCGAGGACAGTGTGGCTATTGTGAGCAATGCGCTCTTAAAGGCCTGTGAGTCAAACAGATAAGGGGATGTCGACCTGTATTAGTCTAGACATTAACTAGCGATTTGAGCAACGAGTAAGAGCTAAACTGTCTCTGTGTGATGGTTGTCTAACTTGAGTGCCTAAGTGAACGACTTCATTAGGATCACATCATGAGAGTTTTGGGCTGTTCGCCATCAAGAATAAAGTCTCTATCCATGGGCCGTGGAGCATGAATGCTCAAGTTTTATTGTTGTGTTTGAGACCTGAGAACGGTAGTGTGACCCTGGTTTTCCGATACACCGATAATGTGCCCTGAGTGCACGAAGCATTGTGTCGTATGGTCGACGTTTGTGATATATTAATGGTTCTTGAGTACACATCTTGTGATATATCTGCTTGTGAAATGCTATGCCTATAAGGAAGGAATACCGCTATCCTGAGTAAGGGGTAGGGTGTTATAAATTGATTAGCTAAATGTTGACCGTTGCTTTGTTTGCCACCGTTGCTTTGTTTGTCCCCATGCAGGTGCTGGAGAGACGAGCGAAATTAATGGACTGAAGCCCTTGCTACTAATGTTGCTGCTATGCTGGCCCTCGAAGGCTAAACAAATAACAGTTTTACTTGTTTTCATGTATGGCCGGCCTGTGTGCTGATGTATGTAATCCACACCTGTAAAGGATAACTGTAAGGCCTTAAGGCCAAACGTTTGATGTATGTTTTATACATTCCTTGGAGATATATAAATGTGTTGTTTATATATTGTGGACATTAATGTTTAATGAGTTTAATTATAACCCCTAATGCTTCCGCTAGAATGCTCTGAGTTAGCATGTGTTGGATCATAAGTTTGATTTGGGCTAGGTTCACTATCTAGGATAATTGACCCAGCATGTATAGCCAGGGTCATGTATGTGTCCTAGAGTTTAAGATAAGTCATTAGAAACAACCACACATGGACCAGCCAAGAGAAGACTGCAAAAGACTCTGACTTAGAAGAAAATCAAGTTCAGGAAAGTGAGTTCGACGTTCGTCGAACTCAGCTCGACGAAAGTTGTGCTCCGCTTGACGAACTCGGAGTAAATTCTCTGAGTTAAGCTCGACGATATTCAAGCTCAGGTTGACGAATTCTGGAAAATCAACTTCAACAAATTAAGTCCAGAATCCTTTCTCTGAACTCAGGTCGACGAAGTTACATTATCAGCCCGACGAACTTAGAGTACAGAAATGGGAAGTTCATTACAAAAAGCAGTTAGCTGATCTCAAGTCGAAGAACTTTGTTCTCAGTTCGACGAACAAGGATCCCCAGGTCGACAAACAAGCTTTCTCAGCTCGACGAACTCTGGACTCAGATCGACGAAATCTGTTCTCTGCTCGACGATTGTTGTACAGTTCCAGACTTGGAATTTTCCCATCTTCTTGTCCTTATTCTATTGCAGTAATTCCTGAATAATCAATTCTTATATTCTCTGGAAATAGCTATTAGTTGCAGCATTGATTATGGTATTCATCAGGATTATTACTTGCCATTTTTTTAATAGGATAGTTGGGAAATCCATTAATGCAATATTCTCTCCATCCGAACTTTCATTCTCCAGGCAGTCAGCATTCAATGCAGACAATTCAAATTCAAAGGAGAAATTAGACAGAGATATATAAAAGATATTCTTCTCTTTCAGTTGAAGAAATACATAACAAACAACATGAATAGAAGAACACAAGAGAACAAGACAGGCACCAGAAATTATTCAAGACAAGGCTCTGACTGTCTTCATCAAGTGTTCTTCCTCCAGCAAGCAAAAAGGACACAATCAACTTCTATCTGTCTACTGCTTTTTGGAGATCTTTTGAAGAAGACCTACTTACCCTGCAAAGCTTCCATTCTTCCTGAACAAATCTTCATCTCAGGGGGATCTTTGACAACATCAAGATCCACTAGTCTTCTCAGTTATTTTGAGAAAGAGAAGACACCATAAATCTCTCACCCCCTCTCTGTACAAAGGGTTCTTTAACTCCCTTCAAAATTTATTCCTTGGTTGCAGGTCTCCTGATCAAAAGACCTGAGCTGGTTTTTGAGCACTTGATCAAAAGTTCATTGGTGGCAGTCACCTGATCAAAACCTGTAATGGATTCCTACCAGGGTGGTAAAAGAGTGGAGATACCCAGGTTGGGGAACCACTATAAAGTTCTTGTGTTGTCTGGTTGCTCTGTTTTTTTTATTCTTGATGTGTCTGTGATAGATTAGATTATATGTGCTGTGCTAGAATAGCTTAACTTAGAATAATTGTTTGCTTACTATTAATCTGCTATCTCTTAATTCATTACTCTAACTTTTTTTCTAAATAACAAAAAGATTTTTTATTACTCTATTCACCCCCCCCCCCTCTAGAGTAAATCTGGTCTAACCCTCACTTTCAATTTGTATCAGAGGAGTTTTCTTTGGCTGTACAAGCTAACCCTTGAGCCAAAAAAATCTTGTATTAGATATAATCCTTTATTTCTCTTAGGATCTTTTTCACAGCATGGCACAGAACAAGGATTATGCAAGCACCAGACCTCCAGTTTTCAATTTTAATAGATTTGTAATCTGGAAGGCAAGAATAAAGCTCTATATGAACTCTAATAATGAGTACATTTTCAACTCTATCCTAACAGGTCCTCCCCAAGCAACTGTTTCTACATCCACATCAACTTCTAGCACTCATGCAGTTCCACCACCTGAGTGGACTGATACACAGAAGAAAGCTAAGATTGCAGATGCCAAAGCCATGAACATTCTAGATCAGACTATGTGTGATGATATATTTCAAAAGGTGGCTGAGTGAACTTTAGCCAAAGCCATCTGGGATTCTCTAAATCAGATGGTAGGTGGATCTGCTGATGAGAGAAAGGATAGGAGATCCAATCTCATATCACAATATGAGAACTTCAAGAAGGATGAAGCTGAGTCAGTGAGTGATATGTACAATAGGCTTATCTCAATCATCAATGAGCTAAAGACCTTGGAGAAGTACATCACTCTGATAGAAGTCAATGATAAAATCCTTATGTGCTTCCCTAGAACATGGGATTCAAGAATCTGGCCAATCAGAGAAGCCAGAAGCATGACAGAAATCTCTACTGAATCACTTATTGGAAAGCTAAAATCCTATAAGCAATTAATGAAGACCAGAGAAGCGGTAGCTGAACAGAAGACTCTAACACCTATAAGGAAGGAGCACAACATTACATTCAAGGCTCCAGAAGAGTCTGAAGGGACTCCAGTCAATGAAGAGCTGATGAGCCTCTTTGCCAAAAGATTCTTCAAGATGGCAAAGAAGGACTTCAGAAGAAAGTCATCAAGGCAGGATGATAAGCCAAGGTATGACAAGACTCCATCTAAGGAAATTGTCTATTTTGGATGCAGGAAGCCTGGACACTTCATCTCAGAATGTCCAGAAACTCAGAAGAAGGACAGAAGAAGAGAAAAGGATTCCAGAAGAACACATCATAGTAAGCCCTCCTCCAACAAACACAAGAGGAAGGAGAAAGGGTTTGTTGCAGAAACCTAGAGTGATACTGAGGAAGAGTCGTCATCCTCCAGCTCCAGTGATGACGAAGAAGAAGAGAATGCAAAGGAAGTTTTCCTAATGGCAATAGATAATTCCAAAAGTCAGTCAGAGGCTGAAGCTTCAGAGGATGAAAGATCTCTATCTGCAGGGGAACAGGTAATAACATCCTATGATTTCAATTCAGAAGAATTTAAAACTAAATTTAAAAATCTGTGCTTAGATCTAATAGACTCTGTGAAGGAAATAAAACTTCTCAGAGAAAGATTAACTGAACAAGATAAGTACATTACTGAAAATGCAAAACTAACAGATGAACGTATCTCAGCAAATGAACAAATTGCTTTCTTAAAAAATGAATTAATCAAAGCCAAAAAAATTAGAAGAATCACTTAATGGTAAAATTTTAAAACTATTAGACATAACTAGTACTCTAAATGCTAGGGCAAATAATAGTAAACTAGGACTAGGTGCATCATCTAGTGAACCACCAATAATCCAGAAAAATCATTTATCTAAACCTATAAATTTCATTTCAGATAAGGGTAAGAAGAATACTTAACAAGTAGACAAAGTAAATGAAGTCTTAAAACAAATGGAACTCAAACAAAAACCTAAGAATAAGAAGAAAAATAACTACAACAATGTTCAACAGATTTCGTCGAACTCAGATCGACGAAATATGTACAGTTCGTCAACCTCAGAACGATGAACTCTGAACGCCAACTATAATAATAGTTATTCTTCGATCTACGATCAGCGAAACTAGTCTGGTTCGTCGACCAAAGATCGACGATATTGTTTCCCTGAGAATGAATACTTTAATTCTTCGAGCAGGGATCAAAGATCTTATCCCAATTCGTCGACCTCAGGTCGATGAACGTACCAGAGTTCGTCGATCCCAGATCAATCTTACAGAAACTTCAACTCCAATAGAAAGTATAATAATCACCTTAATCAACCTAGGGAGAATATCAACACATTCACCCAATGGATAATTCCTCCCAGAAGATTTCACCCCTTAGGGTATAAAAGCCAACCTGAGTGTTCTTACATTTCTAGTTTTTCTTATGAAAAGAAACAAGGACACAAGGTGACCTTGGTCAAGAACATCTAATTTGGTTCCTTGTAGGTGAAGAACTATCCTGTCACTCAATATAAGTGGTATCTAGATAGTGGGTTCTCTAAGTACATGATTGGATGCAAGGACAGTCTAATCAATTTCAAGGCAAAGCTAGGTCCAAGAGTGATCTTTGGAGATTCCAGCTTTGGACAAACCGAAGGCTATGGAGACTTCAATAGTGGAGCTGTCACTTTTAGAAAAGTGGCATATGTAAATGGTCTCAAACATAACCTAATATCCATAAGTCAGTTATGTGATGAAGGTTATCAGGTTTGTTTTACTAATTTCAAATGTATTATTTTTTCAAATAACCAAACTGTTTTAACAGGTTGTAGACAAGGGAATATATACCAAGTAAACTTTAACTCTGCTAGTTTAGAACTATGTTTATTTAATCAAGTTAGTAATAACAATATTCTTTGGCATAAGAGACTAGGTCATGTTAACCTTAAGAACATATCTAAGCTATCTAGGGACAACCTTGTTAAAGGATTGCCTTCTGGCCCCTACAAGAAGGAAAGCCTATGCAAGACTTGTCAAGAAGGCAAGCAAACTAAAAATAGCTTTAAGTCAATTAATAAGAGTGACTCACCTAAGATTCTGTACTTGCTACATATGGATCTTTTTGGACCCATTGCTGTACAAAGCTTAGGAGGGAAGTCTTACACTCTAGTTATTATAGATGACTTCTCTAAATTCTCTTGGGTGTTCTTTTTGAGAAACAAGTCACATAACTTTAAAGTCCTTACAGACTTTTCTTAAGAGTATATGGATTGAGTATTCTACTCCAGTTGCATTGATCAGAAGTGATCATGGTGCTGAGTTTGAATCTCTTCCCATGCAAAGATTCTTTGAGGAGGAAGGTATCAGGCATTGTTTCTCTGCTCATAGAACTCCTCACCAAAATGGGGTAGCATAAAGGAAAAACAAAACCCTCATTGAATCTGCAGGAACATTGCTTGCTGATACACATATGCCCATATCCTTTTGGGCAGAGGCTGTGAGCACATCAAACTATGTGCTGAATAGAAGTTTGATACACAAACTTAAGGGTAAGACCCCCTATGAATTACTCAAAGGGAAGAAACCTAAAATTTATTACTTTACAATGTTTGGTTGTAGATGTTTCATTCATAACAATAATAAGAAACACATTAGAAAATTTGAAGCTAAAGCTACAAAGAGAATTTTTCTTGGATATTCCCAAGTTAGCAAGGCTTATAAGTTTTTCAATAAATCATCCTTAAAAATGGAAGAATTTGTACATATTTCATTTGATGAAGCTAATATGTATTATAAGGAGAAGGATTCTTCTACCTCAGATCTATTGCATGTACCTCACTTGTGTGAGAAAATGGGTGAGTTAAACCTTACACAAAAGGTCATATCACATCCTCCTCCACAAGCTGATGAAGACAGTGAAGAAGAATTTTTGGAAGTGGTTGAATCTCCTTAAAAAGCAGACATTACTCCACATGAGGAATTAACTCCAAATGTTGTTGCTGAACCAAATCCACCCACTGACCTTGTCACACTAAGGGATCACCCTAGATCTTAAGTGATTGGGGACATGTCAGTAGGTGTACAGACAAGGCATCAACTCAACCAAGATGTGATGTATGCATATTTCCTCTCTCAAGTTGAGCCTCAATCCATAAATGATGCAGAGCAAGATCCCCACTAGATTATTACAATGCAAGAGGAGCTCAATCAATTTGAGAGATGTAGTGTTTGAGACTTGGTTTCAAGGCCCAAAGACTATCTAGTAATTGGAACCAAGTGGGTATTCAGAAACAAACTTGATGACTAAGGTGTAATTATGAGAAATAAGTTTAGGCTTGTTGCTCAAGGCTATAGGCAAGAGGAAGGCATTGACTATGATCAAACCTTTGCTCCTATTGCAAGGCTAGAAGCAATCGGGATCTTTCTTTCCTATGCTGCTTTTAAGAAGTTTAAAGTCCACCAAATGGATGTTAAGAGTGCTTTCTTGAATGAAGAACTAAAGGAAGAGGTTTATGTTGAACAACCCCCACGTTTTATCTCTTCTACTCATCCCTCATATGTTTTTTAAATTGCATAAAGCTCTTTATGGTCTAAAGAAAGCTCCAAGAGCTTGGTATGAGACCTTATCTAGCTTCTTGATAGAGCATAAATTCTCTAGAGGCATTGTAGATAGGACATTATTCACTAGGCACAATAAGCATCAAATATTGTTAGTACAAATTTATGTAGATGATATTATATTTAGGTCTACAGATTCCAAACTATGTAAAAAGTTCTCTGACCTCATGCATTCAAAGTTTGAAATGAGTAGCATGGGTGAGCTCTCCTACTTCCTTGGTCTACAAGTGAAGCAGCTACCTGATGGCATCTTCCTTTCCCAGGCTAAGTATGCTAAGGAGCTTCTCAAAAAGTTTGGGATGACTGATGCGTCAGCAAAGAAAAACCGATGGCCACTAATGCCGTAATAGACTCTGATGAACATGGGAAACCTGTTGATCAGAAACTATATAGGGGCATTGTTGGGTCCCTACTATACCTTACAGCAAGCAGACCTGACATAATATTTGCTACAAGTATTTGTGCTAGGTTCCTAGTGAACCCTAAAGAATCTCACCTAATTTTCTTAAAAAGGATTTTGAGATATATAAAGAGTTGTCCTAGTCTAGGACTTTTGTATCCCACTGAGTCAGATTTTGAGTTAACTGGATACTCAGATGCTGACTTTGTTGGATGCAGAGTAGACAGAAAAAGTACCTTAGGAACATGTCAGTTCCTTGGTATGAGATTAATCTCTTGGTTTAGCAAGAAGCAGTCATTTGTGTATATATCAACTGCTGAAGCAGAATATATAGCAGCTGGCAGTTGTTGTTCCCAGATGCTGTGGATTCAGAACCAACTTCTAGACTATGGGTTCAACTTAAATAATTCAACTCTACTATGTGACAACACAAGTACTATATCCATAGCACAAAATCCAGTCCATTACAGTAGGACTAAGCATATAGACATTAGGCACCATTTCATATGAGAGTGTGTAGGAAAAAATAACATTAATCTTGTCTATATCTATACTGATTTACAAAGGGCAAATATCTTCACCAAACTTTTGGATAAGAGGAATCATCTGTTCTTCATAAATCAGCTTGGTATGATAAATGGAGAAGAATTAATTTGATTTCTGTCTATGGTCGATGAATTTTTCAAAGTTCGTCGAACGGAGATCGACGAACTGTGAAAAGTTCTAGAGAAATTCGTTGAACGGAGATCGATGAACTCTCTGTGAGTGAAGCTATTTTCGTCGAACGAAGATCGCCAAATTTGCTTCAGAAAACTTTCATCGAACGGAGCTGGACAAAATGTTTTCACATCTTCTGACAGAGATCGACGAATTCTTTTGACCATAAAATATTTCGTCGGCCTCAGCTCGAAGATTTTTTTATTTTTCGTCGAACGGAGTTTGTCGATTCAAATTCTGAAAACCTTATATCTAGGTTTTCTTCAACCTCCGTCCCGCGCTTTCAGTTCCCTTTGCACTTGATATTTGTTTTTCTCTTGCAGGTGCATTCATGGTGATTCCAACAAGCGCTCTCTCTTCCATGAAATTTGATATGGGATTTGACATCAATTTCGACTCTTTCCAGTTCTCTGACGCCATCATTGTCGAAATCTTAAAGTTATTCGAAGAACAACATCTGAAACAGTTCATGATAATGAGAATCAAGATAGCAATGACTGCAGTCAAAGAATGGGTGTATACCTCTACAACTCCAGCAGAAGATAATATGACTGGATCAGTTTCTGGAAATCTAGCTACCCGCTCCCCTTCTGTACTAACCGACATTTTTGGTCTTTTAAATGGTGAAGAAGAAATTGAAATGGACTTTAAGGAGTATGAAAATATGCTGACCAAGATGGGTCATTCCAGCAACAACCCTAACAAACTGCTAATGAAGAACTTGTCTCCTTAGTACAAGTTCTTGGCTGACGTAGTCGACAAGGTGCTATTACTCAAACACACTGCCCACGACTACATAATCAGGCACTTGTTCACGGTGATGAGTGCTCTGGTCAAGAAGAGAGCTGCAAATTGGGGAAAGCTGGTGTTTGATCTACTTAAATAGAAAAACAACAAGAAAGTTGTCTGCTTTGGCAGAATTTTGGGGATATTTCTGCTGGAGAAAGCACAAGAACATCTGGTCTCTACACCAGTGTTCATCAATACCTCCAAGAGGCTTACCTCTACCTCTTTGGTAGATGGGAGAGGAGGATAACCAAGTCAACCAAGGCTTCCTCTTCCTCCAGACCTTCTGAGAGTACAAGGGCTGTTCCAACCACTCCCCACCCTACTGAATATGTTCCACCTCCACCACCTCCAGCCTCCCCAATTCATCTCTCTTCACCAGTTCATACCACAGTCCATACTCCAACAACTCCATCACAACATGGTACACCAACTCCATCACACCATGGTACACCAACTCCATCACACCACGGTACACAAACTCCATCACACCATGGTACACCAACTCCATCACAACATGGTACACCAACTCCATCACACCATGGTACACCAACTCCATCACACCATGGTACACCAACTCCATCACACCATGGTACACGAACTCAATACCACCATGGTACACCAACTCCATCACACTATGGTACACCAACTCCATCACACCATGGTACACAAAATCCATCACAACATGGTACACAAACTCCATCATAACATGGTACACCAACTCCATCACACCATGGTATCCCTCCCTCATCTCCTCTACCACTACATCTAGACAACATTCCCCTTTCTAACCTCCTCTGACTCCCTTTTTTGCCCTACTGTCATCCCCTTCATACTCCATCACCTGAAGATGAGCCAATGCCAGATTCTCAACCTTCTCATCCACCATCATCTTCTATCCATACTTCTTTATCTACTCAGACACCTTCAGAGTTCTTGCAATTGGACCCCCCTTCCATTCAACCTCTTTTGGCAATTCTCACTCCACTTATTAAAAACCTGATAGCAGAGGCTATTTCCCCTCTTGCTACTTCCATCTCATCCCTTACTGCCCACCTCTCTGCCTTCTCTATCCCTCCTTCTTAAGTCAGGGGCCTGACTCCAGTGCCTACTAAAGCCAGGCAGAGGACGATACTCCATGAAGAAGTAGCTCCAGCTCCAACAAAAGCAGAAGTAGAAGCAGAAGCAGCAACAATAGTAGCAGCAGACACAGTTATCCCTGCTGATTTAATTGATTTCATTAAGTCTGATATATATATGGATGAGAGAGCTATAGCTGTAATAAACACTATTGGTGATTATATTATCAATCCTATAGTAAATATTTTGAGTTTATTAAATACTTTTGATACAGTTCATTTGAACTTTCTTCCAGAAAATAGCCTAAAGCCTTCTTATTGCTATAGTTCCTTACACTTCTCCAATAAGCCCCCAAGTTGCCATGCAACTCAAGGCTAGTTTTGCAAGTATAGAGGCCCCAGTTGTTCCATCTCCACCAAGAGCAGATTCTTTCATTGTATCATCCCCTCCCAAAGCCATCTCTCCTCCAACATTCAAGATGGATGACAGTCCCATGCCTTGATCTAGATGAGTTGATTATGGGAGATATTGAAGAAGAAAATAAGTTAGTTACTGAAAGCACTGTTGTACATAGTCATTCAGCTCCAACTCCAGCACCAGTATCTCAGGCTGAAAAGCCTTTTGATAAAGATCTTCTGAAAGCCATTAATGCTTTATATGATAATCCCCAAGATTCTTCAGAAGATGCTGATGAATATGATTCAGATACCATTCCTTCTGCAAAGAAAAAGAAAATCTCTAAGAAAAGGAAACGCCCTCAAGCTATTGCCCCTAAACCAAACCCAACTCATGATATTCCTTACTATATTCTTCAGAAAATCACTCCCTATCCAGGAATGCCATCCTTGATGTGGCTGTCCAAAAATCAATAGAAGGACAGAAAGAAAAGCATAAAATATTCTCGACCTTCGCAAAGATACAGGAAAGATCCACCTCCTCCTCCTCCACCTGCTGCTGATGCTACAGGCAGTTCATCTCAGAGGTCTACCCAGTACACTCAATTTTATCATAGACAACCAGGTAGATCCTCTTCACATTCTGGAAGCAGCCAGCAGAGGTACTCTTCCAGCAGACAACATCAATAGCATTAACAACAACAACCTCAGCAACATCTACAACAAGCTACTGAACATCAAAAAGTTGATAGTCCAAAGAAGCCTGAATCTCCTACGGTTCCATTTGAGGATCCTGAAACAACTACTACTACTAGAATGGCCAGGTTCCAAGAAGTGGTTGGATTATCTATGATAAACAAGGCTAAAGCTGAAGGAAAAGATCCTTCACAATATTCAACTATGTACAAATTCAGGAAAGAGGAATTAAATAGGAATGCTAAAGCAAACAAGTTCTTTAATATAGATGACTATATGCAATTACATCCAGAGGTGGTAGTACCTAGAGCCACTCTCTCAATATAATTGGTGTTGTTGATGTGACAATGTCAAAGAGAGAAGCTGATAAACCAAATAGAGAAATCATATTCAGAAAGCCCTCTAGAAATTCTGATAAAGGAAACAAGGAAAAGGAAAAGCTGAAGAAGAAGCATTAAACATTATGCTAAATTTTTTATATATTCCGAACTCTTATCATTATTTAACAAAACTACATTGTAAATATCTGCTGCAAGTTTTAAATTTTTCTGCCAGATATATCTTTCTTTTTCTTTGTGAATATTTTTGTTTAGATTAGTGACCTCACCCAAATAGGGGGAGATTGTTGGATCCCTAGTTTGATTTGGGCTAGGTTCACTATCTAGGATAATTGGCCTAACATGTATAGCTCGAGGTCATGTCTGTGTCCTAGAGTTTAGGATAAGTCCTTAGAAACAACCACACACGGACCATCCAAGAGAAGACTGCAGAAGACTCAGATTTAGAAGAAAATCAAGTTCAGGAAAGTGAGTTCTACGTTCGTCGAACTCAGCTCAACGAAAGTCGTGCTCCGCTCGACGAACTCAGAGTAAATTCTCCGAGTTGAGCTCGACGATATTCGAGCTCAGGTCGACAAATTCTGGATAATCAACTTCAACACATTAAGTCCAGAATCCTTTCTCTGAACTCAGGTCGACAAAGTTACTTTTTCAGCCCAACGAACTTAGAGCACAGAAATGGGAAGTTCTTTACAGAAACTAGTTAGCTGATCTCATGTCGACGAACTTAGTTCTCAGTTCGACGAACAAGGATTCCCAGGTCGACAAACAGGATTTATCAGCTCGACGAACACTAGACTCAGGTCGACGAAATCTGTTCTCTGCTCGACGATTGTTATGCAGTTCTAGACTTAGAATTTTCCCGTCTTCTTGTCCTTATTTTATTGCAGTAATTCCTGAATAATCAATGCTTATATTCTCTGGAAATAGCCCTTAGTGGCAGCATTGATTATGGTATTCATCAGGATTATTACTTGCCGTTTTTTTAATAGGACAGTTGGGAAATCCATTAATGCAATATTTTCTCCAGCCGAACTTTCCGTTCACCAGGCAGTCAGCATTCAATGCAGACAATTCAAATTCATAAGAGAAATTAGACAGAGATAAAAAAAAAGATATTCTTCTCTTTCAGTCGAAGATATACATAATAGACACCAAAAATTATTCAAGACAAGGCTCTGAATGTCTTCATCAAGTGTTCTTCCTCCAGCAAGCAAAAAGGAGACAATCAACTTCTATCTGTCTACTGCTTTCTGGAGATCTTTTCAAGAAGACCTACTCACCCTACAAAGCTTCCATTCTTCCTGAACAAATCTTCATCTCAGGAGGAGCTTTGACAACATCAAGATCCACTAGTCTTTTCAGTTGTTTTGAGAAAGAGAAGACTGATAAGTAATATTTACGCATATTTTTACTATATTATTTGGTTTAATATTTATTTTTAATTAATCATATTTTATTTATTCTGGTTAATAAATTATATCTTTTTGATATCTGTTAAATAATTTACGTTTTATTTATTTTTGTAGGATTTATAACTATTTTTTAGTATTTATTTAAGTTCAAAATTAATATAAAATTAATAATAATTTATATATTTTCATTTATAAATCATTTATTTTATATTTTAGTTTACAAATTTAATATCTATTTATTTTTTTAGCTTTATTAACGTGGTCGCGCTCCCGACGTTTGCAAAATAAATATTTACCGAAGTCGTCATGTTGGCCGAGCAATTCATGCAGTCTACATGAAACCGGGTCAAAGTCTCGCTGCACACGCTCAAGCCGATCAAGCGTTTCACGTCACAACCATCCATTCAGCTCTTCTTCATGCATGCTCATGACAAATATATTATTATGTATTGAGTCCGCCACGCCATCATCGCAAACTGTCAAAATGACCGGCGCCAAGAAAGTGTATGACATTCAACTATTTTCATTCACATCATTCTCATGCACAATGCCATCGCCGTCACCTTTTCATGTCATAGCCCCCATATCATCATACAACCTACATCACCACTCATTTCTCTTTCTAAAAACCGTCACAGTTAAATATATGCACTTTATTATTATTATTATTATTATTATTATTATTACTATAACTCTTTACTTTCCCTCTTCATTTCTCCATGAAACCGCTAGCTCCTCTTTATTCCATGAAACCACCATCTTTATATTCTTCTACATTATCTCCTCCATCCATTTACCTCCTCTTAAATATTTGACAAATATTTGATTTTTCAACTCCATCTTAATTTTAATAATTATGTCCACCATTCATCTCCTATTTATAAACTATGAAACTCCCACATTTAATTTGGTTGTTTTTTCATATATTTCATTAATATTTAATTATTATTACCACTTTATTTTCCTCCTCTTACCCTTGAACTTCCAACCTTTCATGTGTCTTTCATCCTTTCTTTTTTTCCTATAAATAATGGTCAAAGGGGATTGATGAGGGGGTCCACCATTGGGGTTGAAAATCGGTTTGGGTGGCTTATTTTCGAGGTATCTTTGGAGTTAGTTTTATTTTACGCAATTTAATTTCATTTGCAATATAGTTTAGATTTTTCATTTCATGCAATTGTACTCTTTTATTTTATAGTGATAGAATGTATTTTTCAATTATGAGTAGCTAAATTTCCATAAGCACTTGATCATGATTAACTTTGGAATGAAATAAACCCTCTTTATTTTTCACAAAATTGTAAAGCTCTCTATTTTGCTCAGTAACGATTTATCTTTGATTTTTAACGTATCAAATTCATAATTCGCGGATATGTTCTTCGATCCTAGATCTGTATCTTAAATGACCGAGAGGTTGCGGATACGAGTAGATCGCTCAAAGATAAAAGGAGTTGATTGCACTCCTCGAGAGAGGATGACATAAATCTTTCGGATTGGAGTCAAATCCAATAGAGGGGTTCACCTCCTAAAGTAAGGTTAGGGGTTTCGACTGGCCGAGAGGTCTTAATCAATCAACCTAAGGTTAGTCAAAAGCATGAGCTTGAGAGAGACACTTTTGTACTATAGGAACTTCCACGGTCGAGTGAGCAATTTAAGAGTCTTGCATACTTTATGTTCATGAAGGTTCATTTTAATCCAACAAGATTCTAGATCAAGTGTTATCTTTTAGTTTGTTTTCTAGCTTTAGTTTTAATTTACCTTCAATTTATATTCCGATAAAATAATATCAATTTGCGTGAGTAGAAGTACTCAACAGGACCCGAGTCTAATATGACATTCCCTATACTATATTTCGATAGGTGAGCTTGGCTATTTCGGGATTATAGTTTTGATATACTTTTTAAAACTATAAAATTCCTCATCAAGTCTTTGGCGCCGTTGCCGGGGATAATTTTTTTTAATATTTTGAAAGCGTGAATTGTATTAATTTTATCATTCACTTTCTCTATCCCTATTCACCTTTTCATTTAATTTTTCGAATTCCATTCTATTAAGTACCGGTTGTTTTATTTTCTTTTTACAAAAAAAATGTTATCTCAATTGGCTGCTAAGGTTGCCGAGCTTACACATAGAATTAATCTTTTGCTAGCCACAAGACAGCGACAAATTTCTTGTTCTTATTGTGGTGCTACTCATCAAAGTGATAATTGTTATTATAATTATTATAAAAAATTGTGTTATGAAAATAATTTTAAAATTAACAATTATCCTCACTTTGATGCTGATTCTGCTTCAAATTTTCAGGAACTTCTAGTATATAATATATGAATGGATGAGGTTGTTACATTTTTGGTATCAACTATCTTGGTCTTTCCCTCTCAAATTCGTGGTCGACTTCTTTTGTGGGGTGGCGTGCACGTGTCTATGCAAACCACGTTAACATGTTTGAACTCCTGAATGTCCATGATAGGAATGCAAATTCTTGTGTTTGAGGAACCTGCGCGCTCCTATTTTGTGTTGTTTGCTTGTAAGGCCGCTAATGTGTGTGTCTTGTCCCCTTTAGGTGACTCAGAGTGGTGCGGGGAAATCGGAGCCCCAGAGTTCAGATGAAAGTACGGCACCAACTGAGGTGCCTACACCTCCGTCGTCTGCAGAAACTGTGCGACAAATTGCTGAGGCTTTGTTTGCTATGGTTCAAGGACAGCCGGTTGGGCAGGCGCAAGGGCAGGCGCAGCCGACCATGTGGCCAGAACAGGTGGAGGCCAGGCCGGAACATGTTATGGATGTCAATCCTCGAACCGCTGAGAAGTAGTTGACGCGGTTTATGAGTTTTCACCCACCGACGTTCTCGGTAGTGGGAGATCCTGCACAGGCTGAATATTGGTTATTGCGTGTCAAGCGGATCATGACGGCGATTGGAACGGAGGAGCATCAGAAAGTCACCCTAGCTACCTTTTTACTTGAAGGAGAGGCTAGATTATGGTGTTACGAGATGGAGCTGCATCACTTGGTGCGTCATCCCTTAACACAAGTATCGATGGAAGAATTCTCTCAACTCTTCCTAGCGAAGCACCTTCCTACGGCGCAACGGATTACCATGGAGAATGAATTCCAAAGGATGACACAAGGAGATGGCAGTGTGGAAGCTTACCTGCATGAGTTTACATGCTTGGGGCGGTATGCGGGTTCGATATTTGCTGATGAGCAGAGAAAGACAAATAGGTTCTACGAAGGACTGCGGGATGAGTTGAGGTTCCTGCTTTCTAGTTCTGTGAACCAAGGCTTCCAAGTGTTGGTCGACACTGCAAGCGCGCTGGAAAAAGACATGAAGAGGGTGTAAGGGAAGAGGGCATTAGCTTTGTCACATCTAGAGTTTAAAGTGCCCCGACCGACGAAGTCATTTTATAAGAAGAAATGGGGCAAGAGACCCAAGACAGAGGGACAAGCTCCTTCTTCAGTTGCATCGGGAGCAACGTCGGGGGCCACCTCAAAGCCGGATACTCATACATGCTTTAATTGTGGACGGGTGGGGCATATAGCTCGAGATTGTCGGGTGCCGCCAAAGAGTGAAAAGAAGGCAGGAGCGTCATATGCGGAAAACGGAAAGGCTGTGGTGGATTCCTCTGCCTCTCAGGCGCATCCCCGGGTCTACAATCTTGGCCTGCAGGAGGCCATCAAGCAAAGTGACGTCGTCACAGGTACGAGTTTAGTGTTTGAGTTTTATATTGCTTGTATGTTTTGCTTAATGCATATGTGTATGCGACTTGTGTGGGTGACCTGATTGTCACAGGCTTTGTGATGATTCGGGACACGCTGGCGCGAGCACTGTTTGATACAGGTGCGTCGCATTCTTTTCTGTCTCGCAAATTTATAGTGCGGCTTGGGATACCTAGTCGTGTGAAGACAGATAGCGTCAAAGTGATGTTGCCGAATGGTTGTTGGATGCTTGCGGATCAAGCTTGCGATGTGGCAGTCCATATAGGAAGTCGGGAGTTCAGTTTGATTGCATCTGTATTGTCGATATCGGAATTCGACGTGATATTTTGTATGGATTGGCTTGCAGAGCAGCATGCCTTGATTGATTTCCAGTCCAAAGAGATCACGTTGGGCCAGAATACCGAACAGGAGGCAAAGTTCGCAGGTATGCGAGGAGTGGGCGGGACGTTGTTGTCTGCACTCCAAGTCTTGAAGGCTGTTCGGAAGGGTGCGGAGTGCTACTTCGCCTTGATTCAGGCTGTTGAGCCTAAGGCCAGTGTGGGCGATGTTCCGATTGTGTCGGAATTTGCAGATATGTTTCCCAAGGATGTCCCTGGGCTACCACCCCAGTGTGAGATTCACTTCACGATCGAGTTGGTGCTAGGTGCGAAACCTGTGGCCCGCTCGCCATATCGCGTCGCACCTAAGGAAATGGCAGAGTTGAAAGTAAAACTGCAGGAATTGATGGAGCAGGGTTATATACGCCCAAGCATGTCTCCTTGGAGCGCCCCTGTGCGTTTTGTGAAGAAGAAAGATGGTGGCTTGCGGTTATGTATTGATTACCGCGAACTGAATTAGCTGACCGAGAAGAATAAATATCTGATTCCGCGGATTGATGAGCTATTTTATCAGCTAGTGGGATCGTCCGTCTACTCGAAGTTGGACTTGAAATCTGGTTATTCCCAATTGAGGATCCGGGAAGAAGATATTCCCAAAACCTCATTTGGAACACGGTACGGGCACTACGAGTTCACGGTTATGTCGTTTGGGCTGTGTAATGCGCCCTCGGTATTTATGGACTTGATGCACCGAATATTTCGCGAGTACCTAGATCTGTTCGTGATAGTGTTCATTGATGATATCCTGGTGTACTCGAGATCGGAAGCCGATCATGAGAAGCATTTGTGGTTGGTGTTGAATACATTGAGGCAGAATCATCTCTATGCCAAGTTCTCGAAGTACGAGTTTTGGCTAACGTCGGTGGCTTTTATGGGCCATGTGGTGAGTGGACGGGCATATCAGTGGATCCAGCGAAGATCAGGGCCATCCAAGAGTGGCTGGTGTTGTCTTCAGTGGCCGAGGTCAGGAGCTTCCTTGGACTAGCAGGCTACTACCGACGATTTGCTGAAAACTTCTCGCGGATTACTTTACCGCTAACCAAGTTAACGCGAAAAGAACAGAAGTTCGTTTGGTCGCCAGAGTGCGCGCGAGCTTTTGAAGAGATGAAGATTCGGTTGACCACGGTGCCTGTGTTGTCATCGCCATGTGGTACTGATGGATTTGTAATCCACAGTGATGCTTCAGGGAGTGGCTTAGGTTGCGTGCTTCTGCAAAATGGAAAGGTGATTGCTTATGGCTCACGTCAGCTGAAAGTGCACGAGCGGAACTATCCCGTCCATGATCTTCAGTTGGCGGCGGTGATCTTTGCACTAAAGCCGTGGCGACACTATCTTTATGGTGTGAAGGTGGAGATCTATACAGATCACAAGAGCCTGAAGTACATATTGGAGTAGAAGGAATTGAATATGCGACAATGAAGATGGTTGGAGTTCCTCGGGGACTACACCTTTGAGATTCACTATACTCCCGGGAAGGGGAATGTTGTTGCGGATGCCTTGAGTCGGCGGACTCCGGTAAGAGCAGCATGGTTGCAAAGGCATGATGAACGTCTCATGCAGGAGCTGGAAGCGTTAGAGATTTCTTGTGTTGACAAGAATTCCATTGCCAATGCATGTTTGAACTGGACGGAGGTGCAATGTGATCTTACGGACCGATTTCGACGGGCAGCGGAGTTGGATGAAGATCTCCTACAATATGCAAAAGCTGGGCCAGAAGGCAAATTCTCCTAGAATGACGGTCTTTTGCGGAAAGAGGGTTGTTTGTGCGTCCCAAATGTAGGTAAATTGAGGGAAGAATTGATGTATGAAACACATTATACGAAGTACTCAATCCACCCAGTGAGCATGATGATGTTCAAGGATATCAAAAACTATTTTGGTGGTCAGGGCTAAAGAAAGTTGTTACTATTTATGTGGCGAAATGCCAAACCTGTGCTATGGTGAAGGCGGAATGCCAGAAATCGGGCGGTTATTTGAAGTCGTTGTCGATTCCATAGTGGAAGTTTGACGATATTTCTAAGGATTTCGTGCACGGGTTGCCGAGATCTCAACGAGGGAATGATTCCATCTGGGTGATTGTTGATCGGCTAACAAAAGTGGCACATTTCCTACCGAACAGACGAGATGACTCGGTGGAAACGTTGGCAAAATTGTACGTGGAACAGATTGTACAGGCTTCACGGTGTTCCTCGGAGCATCGTGAGTGATCGAGATGGGTGATTCACGTCAAAGGATTGGAGGCTAGTTCACCAGCTGTTGGGCATGAAGTTGACTTTCAGTACGGCCTTTCATCCCCAAACGGATGACCAAACTGAACGAACCAACAGAACGATGGAGGACATGCTCCGAATGTGCACCCTCGGCTTTAGGAAGAGATGGGAAGATCATCTTCTACATGGTGGAGTTTGCTTATAATAACAACTACCAGGCGAGCATTGGGATTGCACCATATGAAGCTCTATAGGGAAGGAAGTGTCGTACTCCCTTGGCTTGGGTAGAAGTGGGAGAAGCTAGAGTTTATAATCGTAATGAAGTCGATGAAGCAAACTCAACCATTCGTGCTATTCGAGAGAAGCTACTCATAACACAAGATCATCAAGAGAAGTACTACAAAGCCAAGCACCAGAACGTGGAGTTCGCAGTAGGCGATTGGGTCTACTTGAAGATCAAGACCATCAAAGGCGTATCCCGGATTCGACGTTTGAAAAAGTTGAGTCCAAGATATTTGGGTCCATTTGAAGTTGTTGAGCGAATCGTTGAAGCTGCGTATCAGCTAGCTATTTCGGCAGACTTGGGTGGACTACATGATGTGTTTCACATCTCGGTGCTTCGGAAGGTCGTGAAAGATCCAGCACAAGTGATCACGGATGATCATGTGTCCGGTAGAGTATGGGCTAACAACGAGAGTTAGACCCATTCAGATCGAGGATCGAGCCGAGAAATAGTTGTGGAACAAGACGGTCACGATGGTTAAAGTCTGATGGGACAATTGCGGTCGTGAGGAGCTTACATGGGAGCAAGAGAAGGCCATGCGAGCGGAGCTTCCCGAGCTATTTTTGTAGAAATTGCATAGTGAAACTTTTGTTGTAACATAAACGTTTCATGATATAATTTTTGGTTGTTGGTTGCCTTCTTGTATACGAATTTCGAGGACGAAATTTCTTGTAGGAGGGGAGGGTTGTAACAGCCCATTTTTCAGCATGCAAAATTTTCGGGTGACACGGCCTGGGACACGGGCGTGTCCCAGGGCGTGTCCTGCATTCGACACTTGAGTCATGCGGTCGACAAAATTTGGTCGATGATCGTCGAGTGATTAGGACACGGCCTGTGACACGAGCGTGTCACAGGGCGTGTCAGTGCGGTCGACGAACTCATCCCGACGAATTTGAACTGGGGCGTGTCTAGTGTCGTGTATGGGCACACAGCCTGAGATACGGGCGTGTCACAGGCCGTGTGAGTCTCGGGTGATTTTGAGACTTTTCAGCCTGATGAACACGGGCGTGTCACATACGCGTGTCACTGGATTGGATGAGTCGGTTGAGCACCGCTTGAGGCACACGGCCTGGGACACGGGCGTGTCACAGGCCGTGTTAGGCAAAAATTGTGCTTTTGTGGCAAATTCGTGGCCGTCCGTTCTTTTAGCTAGGATCCAATGGCTGAGCTGCCTCCCTGTTTCTTTAAGGCCGTGGATGTGAAGGGAAATCTCATTTTGCATTTGGTCTTCTCTTTCTACATTCCTAGTGAGAGAAAGGGAGAGGGAAGAAGGAGGAGGAGGAAAGGGGCTGGTCACCAGTGCTGCTGCAGTATTCCGACGAGAGATCCGAGGCCGGCGTTGCGGAGGAAAAGCTTTTGTGGTTATTTCGAGCCAGCTAGGCGTTCATGGCACCAAAACGGTCTTCAAGGGTAATGAACTTTCTTCCAAGCCATGTGAAGGCTTCCTTTTTGGCATATGTATATGATTCCCCCACCAAAGGGTGGCTGATGTTGGGAGTCTTTTGGGTTGATTCATGGAATCCCCTTTTGTTGGCATATAGATCCGGAAATGGAGTACGGAATAGGTATGCTGTGTGAAGCCCATCTAGGACAGGTTGGTCTGGATTGGTGATGTTGCATACGAACCGGAGAAGACACCGTGCTAAATGCGTAGTTTAGGAGTCGACGGGTTGTACCTGTGAAAGGAAGTATCAGGAAGTACTGGAGTGGTAGTCCAGAAAAATACCCATAGAATGCTTGTGCTGCTTGTGCTATTGGGTTCGACCTGTGAAAGGAAGCAGGAAGTACTAGATTGGAATTCCAGGAAATACTCTTTGTAATGCGTAATGTTCATAAGGAGTCCACCTGTGAAAAGAGTAACAGGAAGTACTGGTATGGTAGCCAGGAAATACCCCTGACATTTGTGATATTTGCGGTGTCCACCTGCGAAGAGAGTAGCAGGAAGTACTGGTGTGCCCAGGAAAGACATGCTAATGTTGTGAGATGAATGGGTGTAATAGAAATGCCCCGGCTTGAATTCCAGAACAGGATCGGTGAGACCTACCCGCGCCTTTATTTAGCTGCGAGTACGCCGTACTCGGTGATGGCATGGCGATTTGAGCAACGGGGGGGGGGGTGGAGGATCTGACCTGCGTTATGTCCGTCTGACGTGAGACCAGAAGGTGCGGTCTGTTGGAGCGCATGGCAAGAGTATTAGGCCTACGTGTCGTGATACAATAGGGGGCTACGGGCCAATCCCGGTTCAATAAGACTATAAACCTTTCGGCTGCACGCCATGGATTAAATGCTCAAGTGAGTTGCCGTTGTGCTGTGACCCTGATACGGTTGTGGGCAACTGATTTTCCAGTACACCAAGAATGTGCCCTGAGTGCACGGACCGTTGGGCCGGGTGGCTGACGATTGTGATGGCATGTGTGCGTGAAAGCACATTATATGATATATATATATACATGTTTGTGATATGTTATGCCTGCAGGGAAGATTACTGCTTCCCCGAGAAAGGGGTAGGGTCGTTATAATTTGGTCAGCTGAATGTTGACCGTTGCCTTTGTTTGCCACCGTTGGGTGGATTGTCCCTATACAGATGCTGGAGAGCCAAGCGGGACGAAAAAGGATTGATGTACATGCTGCTTTAGCTACTGCCACTGCTAGCCCTCGAAGGCTAATGTGGATGTACATGTTATGTTTTCTTTTGGTGTGGCCGGTCTGTGTGCCAATGTTTGGGCCACTGTTTGAAAGCCCTGTAAGGCCATAAGGCCAACTATTTATGTGTGTTGTAAGACATTCCTATGATGTATAAAATGTGGAGTTTTTATCTGTTGGACATTCAAGTGAGGAGTTTAAGTGTAGTGTTATCGGCTTCCGCTAGAATGCAATCTGTTAGGTGCGTTGCTCTACTCGGGTATCACTCTGTAGCTTCATCATCTGTTTTGTGGTATATGCTGTGGGGCCCCTGTCCGGACCTTCTAGTATAACAACCTCATCGGTTCATATAATATATACTAGAAGGTCCGGCCAGGGGCCCACAACATATACCACAAAACAGACGATGAAGCTACGGAGTGATATCAGAGTAGCGCAGCGCACCTAACACATTACATTCTAGCGGAAGCCGATAACAATACACTTGAACAACTAACTTGAATGTCCAACAGATAAAAACTCCACATTTTATACATCATAGGAATGTCTTACAACACACATAAATAGTTGGCCTTATGGCCTTGCAGGTCTTTCAAATAGTGGCCCAAACATTGGCACGCAGGCCGGCCACACCAAAAGAAAACATAACATGAACATCCTCATTAGCCTTCGAGGGCAAGCAGCGGCAGCAGCTAAAGCATCATGGACATCAACACCTTTTTTGTCCCGCTTGGCTCTCCAACACCTGTACAGGGACAATCCACCCAACGGTGGCAAACAAAGGCAACGGTCAGCATTCAGCTGACCAAATTATAATGACTCTACCCCTTTATCGGGGCAGCGGTAATCTTCCCTGCAGGCATAGCATATCACAAGCATGTATATATATATATATATCTCATATAATGTGCTTTCACGCACACATGCCATCACAACTGTCAGCCACCCGGCTCCAACGGTCCGTGCACTCTAGGCACATTCTTAGTGTACTGGCAAATCAGTTACCGACCACTGTATCAGGGTCACAGCCCAACGGCAACTCACTTGAGCATTTACTCCATGACGTGCAGCCAGAGGTTTATAGTCTTAGTGAACCGGGACTGTCTCGTAGCCCCCCACTGTCTCACGGCACGTTGGCCTACGACTCTTGCTATACGCTCCAACAGACCGCACATTCTGGTCTCACGTCGGACAGGACATAACACAGGTCGGATCCTCCACCCCCCGTTGCTCAAATCTCCTTGCCATCGCCGAGTACGGCGTACTCGCAGCTAAATAAAGGCGCGGGTAGGTCTCACCGATCCTGTTCTGGCATTCAAGCCTGGGCATTTCTATTACACCCATTCATCTCACAACATTAGCGGGTCTTTCCTGGGCACACCAGTACTTCCTGTTACTCTCTTCACAGGTAGACACCGCAAATATCACAAATGTCAGGGGTCTTTCCTGGCTACCACGCCAGTACTTCCCGTTACTCTCTTCGCAGGTGGACTCCCTATGAACATTATGCATTACAAAGGGTATTTCTTGGAATTCCAATCCAATACTTCCTGCTACTTCCTTTCACAGGTCGAACCCAATAGCACAAGTAGCACAAGAATTCTACGGGTATTTTCCTGGACTACCACTCCAGTACTTCCTGCTACTTTCTTTCACAGGTCTAACCCGTCGACTCCTAAACTACACATTTATCACGGAGTCTTCTCCGACTCGTATGTAACATCACCAATCCAGATCAACCTGTCTAGATGGGCTTCACACAGCATGCCTATTTCCGTACTCCAATTCCGGATCTATATGCCAACAAAGTGTATTCCATGAATCAACCCAAAAGACTCCCAACATCAGCCACCCTTTGGTGGGGGAATCATATACATATGCTAAAAAGGAAGCCTTCACATGGCTAGGAAGAAAGGTCGTTACCCTCGAAGACCGTTTTGATGCCATGAGCTCTTAACTGGCTCGGAAGATCCGCAACAGCCTTTCCTCTGCAACGCCAGCCTCGGATCTCTCGTCGGAATACCGCAGCAGCACCGGTGACCAGCCCCTTTCCTCCTCCTCCTTCTTCATCTCCCTTTCTCTCACTAGGAATGTAGAAAGAGAAGACCAAATGCAAAATGAGATTTCCCTTCTCATCCAAGCCCTTAAGGAAGTAGGGAGGCAGCTCATCCATTGGATCCCAGCTGAAGGAACAGACTGCCACGATTTTGCCACAAAAGCACAATTTTTGCCTGACACGGCCTGTGACACGCCCGTGTCCCAGGCCGTGTTCCCCAAGCGGTGCTCAACTGACTTATCCAATCCAGTGACACGAGCATGTGACACGCCCATGTCACGGGCCGTGTCACCCGACACGCCTTCAGACACGCTCGTGTATGTGGCCGTGTTCATCAGACTGCAAAATCTCAAAATCACCCGAGACTCACACGGCCTGTGACACGCCCGTGTCTCAGGCTGTGTGCCCATACACGGTACTAGACATGCCCCAACTCAAATTCGTTGGGCTGAGTTCGTCAACCGAGCTGACACGCCCTGTGACACGCCCGTGTCACAGGCCATATCCTAAGCACTCGACGATTGTCGACCAAATTTTGTCGACCGCAGGACTCAAGTGTCGAACGCAGGACACGCCCTGGGACACGCTTGTGTCCCAGGCCGTGTCACCCAAAAACTTTACTTGCTGAAAAATGGGTTGTTACAACCCTCCCATCCTACAAGAAATTTCATCCTCGAAAATTCGTATACAGGAAGGCAACCAGCAACCAAAAATTATATCATGAAACGTTTATGTTGCTACAAAAGTTTCACTATGCAATTGCTACAAAAATAGCTCGGGAAACTTCGCTCGCATGGTCTGCTCTCGCTCCCATGTAAGCTCCTCACGGCCGCAATTGTCCCATCGGACTTTAACCATCCCGACAATCTTGTTTCGCAACTGTTTCTCAGCTCGATCCTCAATCTGAATGGGTCTAACTCTCGTTGTTAGTCCATACTCTACCGGCACATGATCATCCGTGATCACTTGGGCTGGATCTTTCACGGCCTTCCGAAGCACCGAGATGTGAAACACATCATGTAGTCCACCCAAGTCTATCGAAAGAGCTAGCTGATACGCAGCTTCTCCGATTCGCTCAACCACTTCAAATGAACCCAAATATCTTGGACTCAACTTTTTCAAACGTCGAATACGGCATAAGTCTTTGAAGGGTTTGATCTTCAAGTAGACCCAATCGCCTACCGCGAACTCCACGTTCTGGTGCTTGGCGTTGTAGTACTTCGCTTGACGATCTTGGGCTATGAGTAGCTTCTCTCGAATAGCACGAATGGTTGAGTTTGCTTCATCGACTTCATTACGATTATAAACTCTAGCTTCACCCGCTTCTACCCAAGCCAAGGGAGTACGACACTTCCTTCCATATAGAGCTTCATACGGTGCCATCCTGATGCTCGCCTGGTAGCTGTTATTATAAGAGAACTCCACCATGTAGAGATGATCTTCCCATCTCTTCCCAAAGTCGAGGGCCCACATTTGGAGCATGTCCTCCATCGTTTTGTTGGTTCATTCAGTTTGGCCATCCGTTTGGGATGAAAGGCCGTACTGAAAGTCAACTTCATGCCCAACAGCTGGTGAACTAGCCTCCAATCCATTGACGTGAATCGCTAATCTCGATCACTCACGATGCTCCGAGGAACCCTGTGAAGCCGTACAATCTGTTCCGCGTACAATTTTACCAATGTTTCCACCGAGTCATCTCGTCTGTTCGGTAGGAAATGGGGCACTTTTGTTAGCCGATCAACAATCACCCAGATAGAATCGTTCCCTCGCTGAGATCTCGGCAACCCGTGCACGAAATCCATAGAAATATCGTCAAATTTCCACTCTGGAATCAGCAACGACTTCAAATAACCGCCCGGTTCCTGGCATTCTGCCTTCACCATAGCACGGGTTTGGCATTTGGCCACATAAAGAGCAACATCTCTTCTTTAGCCCTGGCCACCAAAATAGCTTTTTCATATCCTTGAACATCTTCGCGCTCCCTGGGTGAATTGAGTACTTCGTGTAAAGTGCTTCTTACATCAATTCTTCCCTCAATTTACCCACATTTGGACGCACAAATGGCCTTCTTTTCGCAAAAGACCGTCATTCCAGGAGAATTTGCCTTCTGGCCCAGCTTTCGTATAACGTAGGAGTTCTTCATCCAACTCCGCTGCGCGTCGAACTCGGTCCGCAAGGTCACATTGCACCTCCGTCTAGTTCAAACATGCATTGGTAATGGAATTCTTGTCAACACAAGAAATATCTAACGCTTCCAGCTCCTGGATGAGACGTTTATCATGCCTTTGCAACCATGCTGCTCTTGCCGGAGTCCGCCGACTCAAGGCATCCGCGACAACATTCCCCTTCCCGGGAGTATAGTGAATCTCAGAGGTGTAGTCCCCGAGGAACTCCAACCATCTTCGTTGTCACATATTCAAGTCCTTCTGCTCCAATATGTACTTCAGGCTCTTGTGATCTGTATAGATCTCCACCTTCACACCATAAAGATAATGTCTCATAGCTTTAGTGCAAAGATCACCGCCGCAAACTCAAAATCATCGACGGGATAATTCTGCTCGTGCACTTTAAGCTGACGTGAGCCATAAGCAATCACCTTTCCATTTTGCAGAAGAACGCAGCCTAAGCCGCTCCCTGAAGCATCACTGTAGATTACAAATCCATCGGTACCACATGGCGATGACAACACTGGCGCCCTGGTCAACCGAATCTTCAGCTCTGCAAAAGCTCGCGTGCACTGTGGCGACGAAACGAACTTCTGTTCTTTTCGCGTCAACATGGTTAGCGGCAAAGCAATCCGCGAGAAGTTTTCAACAAATCTTCGGTAGTAGCTTGCTAGTCCAAGGAAACTCCGGACCTCGGCCACTGAAGACAACACTGGCCACTCCTCTATGGCCCTTATTTTCACTGGATCCACAGCTATGCCCGCTCCACTCACCACATGGCCCAGAAAAGCCACCGACGATAGCCAAAACTCGCACTTTAAGAACTTGGCATAGAACTGATTCTGCCTCAATGTATTCAACACCAACCGCAAATGCTACTCATGATCGGCTTCCGATCTCGAGTACACTAGGATATCATCAATGAACACTATCACGAACAGATCTAGGTACTCGCGGAATATTCGGTGCATCAATTCCATAAATACTGAGGGCGCATTACACAGCCCAAACGGCATAACCGTGAACTTGTAGTGCCTGTACCGTGTTCCAAATGCGGTTTTGGGAATATCTTCTTCCCAGATCCTCAATTGGTAATAACCAGATTTCAAGTCCAACTTCGAGTAGATGGACAATCCCACTAGCTGATCAAACAGCCCATCAATCCGCGGAATCGGATATTTATTCTTCTCGGTCATCTTATTCAGTTTACGGTAATCAATACATAACCGTAAGCCACCTTCTTTCTTCTTCACAAAAAGCACAGGGGCGCTCCAAGGAGACATGCTTGGGCGTATATACCCCTGCTCCATCAGTTCCTGCAGTTGGACTTTCAACTTCGTCATTTCCTTAGGCGCGACACGATATGGCGAGCGGGCCACGGGTTTCGCACCTGGCACCAACTCGATCGTGAAGTCAATCTCATGCTGGGGTAGTAGCCCAGGGTGATCCTTGGGAAACACATCTGCAAATTTCGATACAATCGGAACATCACCCACACTGGTCTTAGGCTCAACAGCCTGAATCAAGGCGAAGTATCACTCTGCACCCTTCCGAACAGCCTTCAAGACTTGGAGTGCATACAACAACGTCACGGCCACTCCTCGCATACCCGCGAACTTTGTCTCCTGTTCGGTATTCTGGCCCAACGTGATCTCTTTGGACTGGCAATCAATCAAGGCATGTTGCTCCACAAGCCAATCCATACCAAGTATCACGTCGAATTCTGATATCGGCAATACAGATGCAGTCAAACTAAAATCCCGACTTCCTATTTGGACTGCCACATCGCAAGCTTGATCTGCAAGCATCCAACAGCCATTCGACAACATCACTCTGACGCTATCTGTCTTCACACGACTAGGTATCCCAAGACGCGCAAGAAACTCACTAGACAAAAAAGAATGCAACGCACCTATATCAAACAGTGCTCGTGCCAGCGTGTCCCGAATAATCACAAAGCATGTGACAATCAGGTCACACACACAAGTCACATACACATATGCATTAAGCAAAACATAAAAGCAATATAAAACTCAAACACTAAACTTGTACCTGTGACGACGTCACTTTTCTTGATGGCCTCCTACAGGCCCAGATTGTTGACCCGGGGCTGTGCCTGAGAGGCAGAGGATTCCACCACCACCTTTCCTTTTTCCGCATATGACGCTCCCGCCTTCTTTTCACTCTTTGGTGGCACCCTACAATCTTGAGCTATATGCCTCACTTGTCCAAAATTAAAGCATGTATGAGTATCCGGCTTTGAGGTGGCCCCCGACGTTGCTCTCGATGCAACTGAAGAAGGAGCTTGTCCCGCCATCTTGGGCCTCTTGCCCCATTTCTTTTTATAAAATTACTTCGTAGGTCGGGGCACTTTAAACTCCGGCTGTGACACAGACAATGCCCTCTTCCCTTGCACCCTCTTCAAGTTTTTTTCCAGCGCGCTTGCAGTGTCGAACAATGCCTGGAATCCTTGGTTCACAGAACTATAAAGCAGGAACCTCAACTCGTACGGCAGTCCTTCGTAGAACCTATTCGACTTCCTCTGCTCATCAGCAAATATCAAACCCGCATACCGCCCTAAGTGTGTAAACTCATGCAGGTAAGATTCCACACTGCCATCACCTTGCGTCAGCCTTTGGAATTCATTCTCCATGGCAATCCATTGCGTCGCAGGAAGGTGCTTCGCTAGGAAGAGTCGAGAGAATTCTTCCATCGATACTTGTTGTTGAAGCCAGGAAAACCATAACCTCAGAATTCGGACCAAAGCTGCCTAAGGTTACTGGCTCAGAAGCTAGATAAGACGGCAAAGATGGCTAGCACAAAGAAACAGGTCAAACAGAACCCCAGATGTTGCGGCAGAAAGGACCCACCACGTACCCGGATGCTCGCAAGGAGCAACCCCTTCTCAACCAAAAATGGCCGAACTGGGTACGAGAGAAGCTAGCTGGCAAAGCCGCAAAGTCGCGAGTTGCTCTAAGGAAAAGGAATCTGAAGACTTAGCCGATGCCTTGAAACGCGCGAGTATCCTGCTGAGGATTTTTGGTCCCCTCTCTCGTACCCCTGGGGTCATATTTATAGGCCAAGGCAAGGGGAGGGGGGGGTCTTATTTATACCCCACCCCCTGGCGACCAGGCGACTTCCAGAGGAACTCGCACGGGCTGGGCGAGTATCTCGCCTAGTCGCCTACCTGGCGAGTATGCGAGGGGAGCTCGCCTATGCTCGCGTAGGCCTTCTGCGATCTTGAATGCTGACTTTGGCTTTTGCCTTGACTTGTTGACCTTGACCTCTACTGACTTGGCTGTGGTAGGACCTACTCTCGACGAATACAGGTTGTACACATCCCTGCTCTGTTGGAGCGTCATCGGAGCTCGGAAAGAAACATCAACACTTATTCGGCGAGCTATACTGCCGAGTTTCTGGGCTGCTCGCCCCTTTTGGCTACCGGCCGATCTCTATAAATAGGGGGGCCTAGTTCTTTATCCGGTTCTTCATAACTCGCGCATAATGTCGAACGCCGAGAAGATTCTTCGTGGCAGTTTTGCTGCATTGACGAGCGCCATTGGAGTCGCTAAACAAACCTTGCTTCAACCCGAACTTGAGAGCCACCATCAAGGTAAAACTGTCTACCTCCTCTACCTCCAAAATTTCCTCTTGAAAGCGGTCGATGTAGTGTCTCAAACTCTCGTGTTGTCCTTGGACGATCTTGAAGAGTGCTGTCGCTTCCTTCTTCCTCTTCTTCGAAGTCGCGAACCTTGCCATAAGGCCCCGACGCAAATCTGAGAAGTAGTATACGGACCCTGCCGATAGTTGATGGAACCAATCCCGAGCATTCCTTTTGAGGGTGATGGAGAAGAACCTCCACTTGAAGGCATCAGACATATTACGAATGGAGACGACGTCCTCAAACCACTGGAGGTGTCTGACAGGATCGTCTCTGCCGGAGTAGTAAGTAAGAATGGGTTCCCGGAACCCATCTGGAACTGGAGCGGCGAGGATCTCGTCACAGAAGGGGCTCCTCCCTCCCTGGCGGTGACGAGTTTCATCCTCGCTAGAAACGTCATTCTCGTTGTATTGGCGAGTATCTCTGAATCTCGCCGGCGACATTGGATCCCGAAAACGGACCCCCTGGCTGCTCGCCGGATAAAGCCGCGATTGCGTTGGTCGCTCTTCTCTTGCCCAAGCGGGCTCCTTTCCAGCTCGCCTCGGTGGCGCTTCCTCTTCTAGCGGCGTCAGGCGACGAGGAGAAGTCGCCGTGACCTCTGGACGCTGAGCGAAACCAGTGAGAATGGTTTGCTCGATCTTCCTGGCGAACTCTTCAAACGCGGCCACTGTTACAAACTCGCTACCTCGCGCGGCGTCTCCTCCCACTGCCGATTTGCCGACCAACTCTCCTTGCTCGCCACCTATGGCCATCTCGCTCAACTTCCAAACTTTCCTCCTTGACTGTGTCCACGCTCACCGCACCAAGTGTTGAAGCCAGGAAAATCCTAACCTCAGAATTCGGACCAAAGCAGTCTAAGGTTACTGGCTCAGAAGCTAGATAAGACGGCAAAGATGGCTAGCACAAAGAAACAGGTCAAATAGGACCCCAGATGTTGCGGCAGGAAGGACCCACCACGTACCCGGATGCTCGGAAGGAGCAACCCCTTCTCAACCAAAAATGGCCGAACTGAGTACGAGAGAAGCTAGCTGGAAAAGCCGCAAAGTCGCGAGTTGCTCTAAGGAAAAGGAATCCGAAGACTTAGCTGATGCCTTGAAACGCGCGAGTATCCTGCTGAGGATTTTTGGTCCCCTCTCTCGTACCCCTGGGGTCCTATTTATAGGCCAAGACAAGGGGAGGGTGGGTCTTATTTATACCCCACCCCCTGGCGACCAGGAGACTTCCAGAGGAACTCGCACGGGCTGGGCGAGTATCTCGTCTAGTCGCCTACCTGGCGAGTATGCAAGGGGAGCTCGCCTATGCTCGCGCAGGCCTTCTGCGATCTTAAATGCTGACTTTGGCTTCTGCCTTGACTTGTTGACCTTGACCTCTGCTAACTTGGCTGTGGTAGGACCTACTCTCGACGAATACGGGTTGTACACTTGTATTAAGGGACGACCCGCCAAGTGATGCAGCTCCATCTAGTCCTACCACAATCTAGCCTCTCCTTCATGTAAGAAGGTAGCTAGGGCGACTTTTTGATGCTCCCCCGTTCCAATCACCATCATGATCCACTTGATGTGCAATAACCAATCTTTAGCCTGTGCAGGAGCTCCCACTCCCGAGAACATCGGCGGGTGAAAACTCATAAACCGCGTCAACTGCTTCTCAGCGGTTCGAGGATTCACAGCCACAACAGGTTCCGGCCTCGCCTCCACCTATTCTGGCCTCACGATCGGCTGCGCCTGCCCTTGCGCCTGCCCAACCGGCTGTCCTTGAACCATCGCAAACAAAACCTCAGCAATTTGTCGCACGGTTTCTGCAGACGGCGGAGGTGTAGGCACCTCAGTTGGTGTCGTACTTTCATCCAAATGCTGGGGCTCCGAGTCACCTAAAGGGGACAAGACACACACATTAGCTGCCTTACATAGCAAACAACACAAAATAGGAACGCGTAGGTTCCTCAAACACAAGAATTTGCTTTCCTATCATGGACATTCAGGAGTTCAAACGTGTTAACATGGTTTGCACAGACACGTTCTCGCCATGCCACAAAAGAAGTCGACCACGACTTCGAGTGGGAAAGACCAAGACAGCTGATACCAAAAATGTAACAACCTCATCCGTTCATATAATATATACTAGCAGTTCCGGCCGGGGCCCCACAGCATATACCACAAAACAGACGATGAAGCTACGGAGGGATACCAGAGTAGCGCGGCGCACCTAACACATTGCATTCTAGCGGAAGCTGATAACACTACACTTGGACTCCTCACTTGAATGTCCAACAGATAAAAACTCCACATTTTATACATCATAGGAAAGTCTTACAACACACATAAATAGTTGGCCTTATGGCCTTACAGGGCTTTCAAACAGTTTCACAAACATTGGCACGCAGGCCGGCCACACCAAAAGAAAACATAACATGTACATCCACATTAACCTTCGAGGGCTAGCAGCGGCAGCAGCTAATGCAGCATGAACATCAACCCTTTTTCGTCCCGCTTGGCTCTCCAGCACCTGTACAGGGACAATCCACCCAATGGTGGCAAACAAAGACAACGGTCAGCATTCAGCTGACCAAATTATAACGACTCTACCCCTTTCTCGGGGTAGCGGTAATTTTCCCTGCAGGCATAGCATATCACAAGCATGTATATATATATCTCATATAATGTGCTTTCACGCACACATGCCATCACAACCGTCAGTCACCCGGCACAACGGTCCGTGCACTCAGGGCACATTCTTGGTGTACTGGCAAATCAGTTGCCCACCACCGTATCAGGGTCACAGCCCAACGACAACTCACTTGAGCATCTACTCCATGGCGTGCAGCCGGAGGTTTATAGTGTTAGTGAACCGGGATTGGCCCGTAGCCCCTCATTGTATCACAGCACGTAGGCTTAAGACTCTTGCTATGCGCTCCAACATACCGCACCTTCTGGTCTCACGTGGACGGAAATAACGCAGGTCGGATCCTCCACCCCCCTGTTGCTCAAATCGCCTTGCTATCACCGAGTACGGCGTACTCGCGGCTAAATAAAGGCGCGGGTAGGTCTCACCGATCCTGTTCTAGCATTCAAGCTTGGGCATTTCTATTACACCCATTCATCTCACAACATTAGCGGGTCTTTCCTAGGCACACTAGTACTTCCTGCTACTCTCTTCGCAGGTGGACACCGCAAATATCACAAATATCAGGGGTCTTTCCTGGCTACCACGCTAGTACTTCCTGTTACTCTCTTCACAGGTTGACTCCCTATGAACATTACGCATTACAAAGGGTATTTCCTGGAATTCCAATCCAGTACTTTCTGCTACTTCCTTTCACAGGTCGAACCTAATAGCACAAGCATCACAAGCATTCTACGGGTATTTTCCTGGACTACCACTCCAGTACTTCATGCTACTTTCTTTCATAGGTCTAACCCGTCGACTCCTAAACTACACGTTTATCACAGAGTCTTCTCCGGCTCGTATGCAACATCACCAATCTAGACCAACCTGTCTAGATGGGCTTCACACAGTATGCCTATTCCGTACTCCATTTCTGGATCTATATGCCAACAAAGGGGATTCCATGAATCAACCCAAAAGACTCCCAACATCAGCCACGCTTTGGTGGGGGAATCATATACATATGCCAAAAAGGAAGCCTTCACATGGCTAGGAAGAAAGGTCGTTACCCTTGAAGACCGTTTCGGTGCCATGAACGCCTAGCTGGCTTGAAATAACCGCAAAAGCTTTTCCTCCGCCGGCCTCGGATCTCTCGTCAGAATACCAAAGTAGCACCGGTGACCAGCCCCTTTCCTCCTCCTCCTTCCTCTCCCTTTCTCTCACTAGGAATGTAGAAAGAGAAGACCAAATGCAAAATGAGATTTCCCTTCTCATCCACGGCCTTAAGGAAGCAGGGAGGCAGCTCAGCCATTGGATCCCAGCTGAAGGAACAGACGGCCACGATTTTGCCACAAAAGCACAATTTTTGCCCGACACGACCTGTGACACGCCCGTGTCCTAGGTCGTGTGCCTCAAGCGGTGCTCAACCGACTAATCCAATCCAGTGGACACGCACATGTGACACGCCCGTGTCACGGGTCGTGTCACGGGCCGTGTCACCCGACACGCCTTCATACACGCCCGTGGCTGTGGCCGTGTTCATCATGTTGCAAAATCTCAAAATCACCCGAGACTCACAAGGCCTGTGACACGCCCGTGTCTCAGGCCGTGTGCCCATACACGGCACTAGACACGCTCCAGCACAAATTCATCGGGCTGAGTTCGGCGACCGCGCTGACACGCCTTGGGACACGCCCGTGCCATAGGCCGTGTCCTAAGCACTCGACGATCGTCGACCAAATTTTGTCGACCGCAGGACTCAAGTGTCGAAAGCAGGACACGCCCTGGGACACGCCCGTGTCCCAGGCCGTGTCACCCAAAAACTTTGCCTACTGAAAAATGTACTGTTACAACCCTCCCCTCCTACAAGAAATTTCGTCGTCGAAATTCGTATACAGGAAGGCAACCAGCAACAAAAAATTATATCATGAAACGTTTATGTTACAACAAAAATTTCACTATGCAATTTCTACAAAAATAGCTCGGGAAACTCGTTCGCATGGTCTGCTCTCGCTCCCATGTAAGCTCCTCACGACCGCAATTGTCCCATCGGACTTTAACCATCCCAACCATCTTGTTCCGCAACTGTTTCTCGGCTCGATCCTCGATCTGAATGGTTTAACTCTCGTTGTTAGCCCATACTCTAGCGGCACACGATCATCCGTGATCACTTCCGCTGGATCTTTCACGGCCTTCTGAAGCACCGAGATGTGAAACACATCATGTAGTCCACCCAAGTTTGCCGAAAGAGCTAGCTGATATGCAGCTTCTTCGATTCGCTCAACCACTTCAAATAGACCCAAATATCTTGGACTCAACTTTTTCAAACGTCAAATCTGAGATACGCCTTTGAAGGGTTTGATCTTCAAGTAGACCCAATCACCTACCGCAAACTCCACGTTCAGGTGCTTGGTGTTGTAGTACATCTCTTGACGATCTTGGGCTATGAGTAGTTTCTCTCGAATAGCACGAATGGTTGAGTTTGCTTCATCGACTTCATTACCATTATAAACTCTAGCTTCGCCCGCTTCTACCTAAGACAAGGGAGTACGACACTTCCTTCCATATAGAGCTTCATACGGTGTCATCCCAATACTCGCCTGGTAGATGTTATTATAAGCAAACTCCACCATGTAGAGATGATCTTCCCATCTCTTCCCAAAGTCGAGGGCGCACATTCGGAGCATGTCCTCCATCGTTATATTGGTTCGTTCAGTTTGGCCATCCGTTTGGGGATGAAAGGCCGAACTGAAAGTCAACGTCGTGCCCAACAGCTGGTGAACTAGCCTCCAATCCTTTGACGTAAATCATCCATCTCGATCACTCACGATGCTCCGAGGAACACCGTGAAGCCGTACAATCTGTTCCACGTACAATTTTGCCAAAGTTTCCACCGAAACATCTTGTCTGTTCGGTAGGAAATGTGCCACTTTTATTAGCCGATCAACAATCACCCAGATGGAATCGTTCCCTCGCTGAGATCTCGGCAACCCGTGCACGAAATCCATCGAAATATCGTCAAATTTCCACTCTGGAATCGGCAACGACTTCAAATAACCGCCCGGTATCTGGCATTCCGCCTTCACCATAGCACATGTTTGACATTTGGCCACATAAAGAACAACATCTTTCTTTAGCCCTGGCCAACAAATAGCTTTTTCATATCCTTGAACATATTTGTGCTCCCTGGGTGCATTGAGTACTTCGTATAATCTGCTTCATACATCAATTCTTCCCTCAATTTACCCACATCTAGGACGCACAAACGGCCTTCTTTCCACAAAAGACCGTCATTCCAGGAGAATTTGCCTTCTGGCCCAGCTTTCACATAACGTAGGAGATCTTCATCCAACTCCGCTGCCCGTCGAACTCGATCCGCAAGGTCACATTGCACCTCCATCCAGTTCAAACATGCATTGGCAATGGAATTATTGTCAACACAAGAAATCTCTAACGCTTCCAGCTCCTGGATGAGACGTTCATCATGCCTTTGCAACCATGCTTCTCTTGTCGGAGTCCGCCGACTCAAGGCATCCGCGACAACATTCCCCTTCCCGGGAGTATAGTGAATCTCAAAGGTGTAGTCTCCGAGGAACTCCACCCATCTTCGTTGTCGCATATTCAAGTCCTTCTGCTCCAATATGTACTTCAGGCTCTTGTGATCTGTATAGATCTCCACCTTCACACCATAAAGATAGTGTCGCGACAACTTAGTGCAAAGATCACCGCCGCCAACTCAAGATCATGGACGGGATAGTTCCGCTCGTGCACTTTCAGCTGACGTGATCCATAAGCAATCACCTTTCCATTTTGTAGAAGCACGCAGCCTAAGCCGCTCCCAGAAGCATCACTGTAGATTACAAATCCATCGGTACCACATGGCGATGACAACACAGGCGCCGTGGTCAACTGAATCTTCGTCTCTTCAAAAGCACGTGCGCACTCTGGGGACCAAACGAACTTCTGTTCTTTTCATGTCAACGTGGTTAGCGGTAAAACAATCCGCGAGAAGTTTTCAGCAAATCTTCGGTAGTAGCCTGCTAGTCCAAGAAAGCTCCTGACCTCGGCCACTAAAGACAACACCGACCACTCTTGGATGGCCCTGATCTTCTCTGGATCCACTGCTATGCCCGCTCCACTCACCACATGGCCCAGAAAAGCCACCGACGATAGCCAAAACTCGCACTTCGAGAACTTGGCATAGAGCTGATTCTGCCTCAATGTATTCAACACCAACCGCAAATGTTGCTCATGATCGGCTTCTGATCTCGAGTACACCAGGATATCATCAATGAACACTATCACGAACAGATCTAGGTACTCGCGGAATATTCGGTGCATCAAATCCATAAATACCAAGGGCGCATTACACAGCCCAAACGACATAACCGTGAACTCGTAGTGCTCGTACCGTGTTCCAAATGCGGTTTTGGGAATATCTTCTTCCTAGATCCTCAATTGGTAATAACCAGATTTCAAATCCAACTTCGAGTAGACGGACGATCCCACTAGCTGATCAAATAGCTCATCAATCAGCGGAATCAGATATTTATTCTACTCGGTCAGCTAATTCAGTTCGCGGTAATCAATACATAACCGCAAGCCACCGTCTTTCTTCTTCACAAAAAGCACAGGGGCGCTCCAAGGAGACATGCTTGGGCGTATATAACCCGGCTGCATCAATTCTTGTAGTTGGACTTTCAACTCCGTCATTTCCTTAGCCGCGACGCGATATGGCGAGCGAGCTACAGGTTTCGCACCTGGCAACAACTCGATCGTGAAGTCAATCTCACATTGGGGTGGTAGCCCAGGGAGATCCTTGGGAAACACATCTGCAAATTCCGACACAATCGGAACATCACCCACACTGGCCTTAGGCTCAACAGCCTGAATCCAGGCGAAGTAGCACTCCGCACCCTTCCGAACAGCCTTCAAGACTTGGAGTGCAGACAACAACGTCCCGCACACTCCTCGCATGCCCGCGAACTTTGTCTCCTGTTTGGTATTCTGGCCCAACGTGATCTCTTTGGACTGGCAATCAATCAAGGCATGCTGCTCCACAAGCCAATCCATACCAAATATCACGTCGAACTCCGATATCGGCAATACATATGCAGTCAAACTGAAATCCCGACTTCCTATTTGGACCGCCACATCGCAAGCTTGATCAACAAGCATCCAACAGCCATTCGGCAACATCACTCTGGCGATATCTGTCTTCACACGACTAGGTGATGCGTAAGATCACGGCAGTGAACCGGTCTGAAAGTCCACCTAGTGTCAACTATCTTCACCTATGGGGGGGAATAGGTGACGTGCAGCGTTTTTGTGGAATTTAAATTGTACCTGCACACGAAAATAAAACAGCACAGCACAGCAGAGTACACAAGCTATTTATAGTGGTTCCCCGACTTGGGTACATCCACTTTCCCCCTTCGACCTATCTCCCAACCAGGGATGACTCGGTCGCTTCACCAACAGGATTGAAATCCAATCCTTGCACTATCGGAAGGAACCCTTCCACACGTAGGAGTCAACACTCCCACAACCCGGGTTGCACCAAACCCTTACAACTCGGAACAAACGTTCCTTTACAACAAAAGAAAAACTAGAATGTACAAGAGATACAAACTACGTTTGGAGACCAAGGTGTCCCTCTTCGTTGTCGACGTGTTCTTGAAGTCCACGAAGAGTCCACAACCCTAGAACTCTCTTGGAGAGGATCTCCCCGGAGCCGGCGGCGGCAAGATGGGCGGCGGCACGGTTCACGGGTTCGGCGGCGACGACGATGTGCGGCTGCTGTACTTTGGAGATCCAAACTTCGTAGCGAAGCTAGCTAGGTCTTCCAACGGTCACACGAGGATCGATCGTCTCGATCGATTCGGACGGGGAAGTTTTTCCCGATCAACAAATCGAGAGACAAGGGATCTCTGGATAGACGCGTGAGACACTAAGCTTGGATAAGCTTCTGTCGCCGGAAGATCAGGAAGAAATCTCGATCAAAAGCGGCGACCAACTTGCTCGAGTGACGACGGCGGCGGCGGAGCGGAACTCGCGATTTTAGGGTTCGTTCGTGCTCGGCTTCTTTCTGTGTATTTTTTCCGTAGTTGTACTGTTCAAAAATAATCTTGTATTTATACTGTAGACAACTCAATATGACCGTTGTGGGTCCCATAAATAGAAACCCAAAGTCCGGTTCAAGATAACGCCAGCGGCAGAATCCGGTTCAGGGAGTTCCAGAAAAATGCCCATGTAAAAATCGGCGAGAATCAAAAGTGAGTCTCGTAGAATCGTCGAGAATCAAAGGTGATTCTCGACGATTCGGCGAGAATCAAGGATGATTCTCGTCGAAGTTGACTTGGCTGCACGCACTGATTCAGCCCGGGTCGAGACGGCGAGAATCAGCCAGTGATTCTCGACGATTCGGCGAGAATCACTAGTGATTCTCGCCGAATCGGCGAGAATCACTTGTGATTCTCGTCGATTCTTACTTAGAATCAGAGTTGCTTGCTTTGAAGTGTAGTTGGATCGAGTCGGCGAGAATCAGCCACTGATTCTCGACGATTCGGCGAGAATCACTTGTGATTCTCGCCGAATCGGCGAGAATCACTTGGCGATTCTCGTCGATTTTCACTTGGACGAATTTTCGTCTTTCCACCCATGATGAGCTCCTTGACCCATCCTTTCTCCTTGTCTGCTCTTGCAAGATTACAGCCCTGTACTTGAAAGTAAGTGCACTCCAATAGAGAGAGTACATGTAGGCCAACACACTGATCTGCTCAACGAGGGATTACGTCGTGCAGACCCGTGTATATTGACCTACTGCACCCTGACATTGGTGTGCACTTAGCGTGGAATAACTGCAAGCACAACTTGAAATAATTTGTCAAAAACATTGCCTATTTACCTTAGCTTGTTCAGGGGCTTCTTCAAATCAGGTACGTTGTGGATACAATACCCAACAATCTCCCCTATTTGAAGAAGCCTAAACCCTACAAGCTAAGGTGAATAAAGCGTATAGGAATGAAAATCATAAACTTGAAATTGAGGTGAGTGAGTTATTCATTACCAATACCAATTTCTTGGGAGCAAGCTTGGAGCCACCTTAGCCTTAGCCGAGAGGGTAATCTCCCCCTTTTCGGCTTCTGCAAATTGGGGTCTGTAGCATTTGTCCCCTTGCTCCCCCTCAGTTCTTGCACCTGTGCTCATACTTGAGTACCTTGCTCCCCCTCAGTTCTTGCGCCTGGGCTCAACTTGAGTACCTTGCAGAGGCTCCTCTAGATGCATGATCCTGGAGCTTCTGTAGTCTTCATTCCTCATAATTTAGCATTCCCAATTCAGTTTTGAAGAGACTGAACTTCGCTTCGTCTAAGGGCTTTGTGAATATATCTGCAATCTGCTTGTCTGTGGGGACATAACAGAGAGAAATGTCCTTGTTCTCCACGTGCTCCCGAATGAAGTGGTATCGCACTTCAATATGCTTCGTTCTGCTGTGCGATACCGTGTTGTTGGCAATTGCAATCGCACTGGAGGAGTCGCAGTACATGGGAACTTCCTTGAACTGAAGGTCGTAGTCGGCTAACTGGTTTCTGATCCATAGGAGTTGTGCGCAACAGCTGCCCGCCGAGATGTACTCAGACTCTGCTGTGGAGGTTGCAACACAATTCTGTTTCTTGCTATTCCATGAGACAAGCCTTCGTCCAAGGAATTGAAACGTCCCGGATGTGCTTTTCCTGTCATCCCTACTCCCTGCAAAATCAACATCTGAAAAACCTATTAGCTCGACATCATTGTTTCTCGGGTACCACAAGCCAAGATTTGGAGTATCTTTAAGGTATCTTAGAATTCGCTTTACAGCGACATAGTGAGATTCCTTATTGTTCACCTGATATCTGGCACAGACACATGTGGAGAACATGATATCCGGTCTACTGGCAATAAGATAGAGCAGGGATCCAATGATGCTTCTGTATTTGGTTTCATCGAAAGGTTTACCTTTCTCATCCTTATCCAGAGACATGGTGGATCCCATTGGAGTCCTCATAGAGGTTGCACTCTCCATACCGAATTTCTTAAGGAGTTCATTTGTGAACTTCGTCTGAGAGATGAAGATTCCATCCTCAGACTGTTTCACTTGAAGTCCCAAGAAATACTTGATCTCTCCCATACTGCTCATTTCAAACTTTCCTTGCATAAGTTTAGAAAACTTTTTGCAAAGATTGTTGTCCGTTGAGCCGAATATTATGTCATCGACATAGATTTGCACCAGCAAAATCTGCCTTTGACTTCCCTGAGAAACAATGTTTTATCTATTTTTACCTCTAGAGAACTTGTTCTCAAGAAGAAAACTAGATAAAGTCTCATACCAAGCTCGTAGAGCTTGTTTTAACCCATATAAAGCTTTATTAAGAAAATAGACATGATTGGGAAAAGTAGGATCGACAAAACCTGGGGGTTGAGCGACGTATACTTCCTCTTTCAGGTCTCCGTTCAGGAATGCTGATTTCACATCCATTTGATAAACTGTGAATCCTTTTTGCGAAGCATACGCCAGGAACAATCTGATTGCCTCGAGCCTTGCTACTGGTGCGAAGGTCTGGTCGAAGTCAATCCCCTCCTCCTGTTTGTAACCCTGAGCCACCAGCCTTGCCTTGTTCTTTATGATGACACCATGTTCATCCAGCTTGTTTCTGAAGATCCACTTGGTGTCAATCACATTCTGCTTGTATGGTCTGGGAACTAGCGTCCAAACATTGCAATGTTTGAATTGATGTAGTTCGTCTTGCATGGCCAGAATCCATGCCGCATCTTTGTTCGCCTCGTCGAACTTCTTTGGCTCAACCTGTGACAGGAAGCTATGATGCAATACTTCGTTAATAGTACCTCTTCGAGTTCTGACACCGACACGAGGATCTTCGATGATCTGATCTCTAGGATGATCCCTCACGTGCCGGAGCTCTAGAAGTCTGGCGTCTGGAGCTTCGACTACTTCTTGGGCTTCTCCTTCTTCTAAGAGATTTGTTCCATTTTGATCTTCAACATTTTCAGATGACGTGGAGGTGGAAACTTTGACGAACTTAGGAGTGTCATCTTTAGCGGTCTCATCCAGACTCAGCTGTTCAAGTCGTGCACCTGCATCTTCAAGAATACCACTGGAAGAATTGCTGTTAAGCAAACTTCCTTCATCAAATACAACATTTATTGATTCTTCTACCACTAGGGTTTTCTTATTGAAGACCCTATATGCCCGACTGTGGGAACTATAGCACATGAATATGCCTTCGAAGCATTTTTCACCAAATTTAGTACGCGGGTACTTTCCATTATTCAGTACATAGCATCTGCAACCAAAAATCCTCAAGTAGGACATGGTTGTTTTCCTGCCTTTCAGTAGCTCGTAAGGCGTCTTATGATGATGCTTGTTGATCAATGCTCGGTTTTGTACATGACAAGCTGTATTGACAGCCTCTGCCCAGAAGTATTCCGGAAGAGAAGCGTCTTTCAACATTATCGTGCAGGATTAAATGAGAGTTCTATTTCTCCTCTCCGCAACTCCATTTTGCTGAGGAGTGCGCGGGGAGGAAAACTCATGAAAGATACCTTGTTCTTCACAAAATTCTGTCATAGCACCAAATTCGAATTCTGTTCCATGGTCACTTCTGATTTTGACCACTGAGCAGTTAAATTCGTTCTGAACCTGCTTGACAAAACTAGTGAAGATGTCAAACGTATCTGACTTTCGTTTCAAAAAGAACACCCATGTAAATCGAGAATGATCATCAACTATCACTAGCGTATAGGACTTGCCTCCCAAGCTATGAACTTGCATTGGACCAAACAAGTCCATATGTAAAAGGTAAAGACATCGGGAAGAGTCTTTGTCTGCGATGCTCTTAAAGGTATCCCGAGTCTGTTTGCCCATCTGGCATGCAGGACAGGGGCTATCTTTGATGCACTTAATACTGGGAGCATCCCTTACTAAGTTCTTAGAAAACAACATACTAATTGTCTTGAAATTAATATGTGTCAATCTCTTGTGCCATTGTTGGAGTTACCATGATGATCTGGAAGTGGTCAAACATGTAATCTCACTGCCAACGCAATATGAGCCTGCAGGGTCGCACATAAGAGATGTGGAGAAGTTGGATGACTGACTGTGTTGGTAAAGGTTACCAATCACCGACCTGAATAGGGTTGTGGGCAAAGTGTTGCCTTATAGGATCATCGGGTTGGGCAAATGTTGCCTTGGAAGGCTGGTTAGGTTTGTCGTCCGAGGGTCGATGACATTAGTCGAGAATGGTCTTCTGATTCCCGCCGATCGGCGAGAATCGTCTCCCTGATTCTCGTCGATCGACGAGAATCGTCGAGAATCAATTGTTGATTCTCGACGATCGACTACTTCGACGATTGTCGTCGACCGCGGCTCGACGATCGTCGAGTATCATTATGTGTCGTTGAGCGTGGCTCGACGATCGGCGAGAATCGTCGAGTATTGTACTCTGATTCTCACCGATCCAATGTGATACTCGTCGAATGATTCTCACCGAACCTGCTCAGTGATTCTCGCTGATTGTCGTCGATTCTCACCGATTCATACTCGCCGATTCTGAACCCTAGTTCTGGGTGGTCTGCGGATAGCGATTTTCCTGGGTTTATTTATATCTCTAGTATAAATAGAACACTAAGGTTTTATCGGGTAGAGATCCTTTTGGCTACTGTGCGAATCGACCCCGACGGAAAGGTTCCGCTCGATCGTTCCCCCGATCCCGATCCCGCCGCCGGAAAGTGTTACGCCGCTGCGTTCGCTCCGCTGCCACCTCTTCTCCGGCGACTGTCGCTGGTGCTGCTCTTCCTGGCGCGGACCTAGCAGTCCGTGGATTAGCCGAGGTGCGGTCTTCTCCTTTCCCGATCTTCCGTGTGACGGAAAGCTCGGCGTTCTCCCGCTCGTGTGGACTTCTGCAGAAACGTGGATACTATTCCACGTAGAACTCGCCACTAGCAAGAAGATAAAGTTTGGAGCTCCTCCGTAGAGTTGTGACTCAACGCCTCCGAGGTAATTTTTGCCTAGTTTTCCTAACTTCTTGATTCAACTGTTCATGGCCCGATCCACATCTCTTTGGGTTTTTCTTGATGTTTTATTTTTCCGCTGCGTGCACAAGCGTTGTGCCAACCCCATAGAGAAGCCCAATAGTGGTATCAGAGCGAGGTTCGGCCATGACTGTTGTTTTGGAAGTTTGGTCATTCCAGTGCGTGTAAACCTAGAGATTTAGAAGCGTTCTAAATGTCTAGATTTAGTCTTGGCACCTCACCAAGAACGATTGGAATTTCGGTGGCATTTCTAAGTGTTAGAAATTGTTGTCTCCTTAGCAGTAACCATCCCTCGAGTATGTTTTGGATTTTGAATCCAACGTAGAGAGATGAGCTTGTCTACTGCTTAAGTTGAGTTGTGTTTGCCTTCTGTCCAATGCATGTAAATCTAAGGATTTGGAAATTTCCGGGTGTTCAGATTTAGCCCTTCCTTCTATCAAATTGTTGATGGTGTAAGGATGTGCACATAAGGGATGCATGTGGTGTAGAATTGTTTTTCTTTGGATGTGCACATAGATCAAATGTTGATCATGGTTAACTGTTAACCTAAAATTGAAATCCCTTCTTTTAATATTAAGTGTTCGGATGCCTTCCGATGGATGACACTCTTCCTGCCTCGATCGATGAAATGTGGGCTTGCCAAAGCAAGGTGCATTAATCTATCTTGGTAAGGGTGCGAGCGGATAATTGTGATATCCCACTGTCAACATCGGGTCCAGCTTAACTAGGTGACCTCAAAGGTTGAGTGCCTAGAGGCATAGGGTTGGCATGCACCATATGATGGATGCGAATAAGGAGTTATTCACCAACCATACAAGAATTGCATGAGGATGCAATTGGCAAGCGTTGCCTACCTAAATAACCGCATCGTGAGAGGAACGCAAAAGCGGACTCATTGTGTTGGTGAAATACGGATCTTGTCCACTAAGAGAGTAGCTCGCATGAACTCTCCGAATTGTTAGTGAGGGCTATCATTTCGAATAAAATAGTGGGAGTATTTTAATTGAAGTCCTAATTAGAATAAATTGTAATTGAAATTTAGGTACTGATTTTATTCTGCATAAATTCTTGTAGAATTACATGGCAAGTGTTTCACACTCCACGCTATCTCTGAGAGTCATCCTTGAGAAGGATAAGCTCAGCGGGACAAACTATATGGACTGGTACAGGAACCTGAGAATTGTTCTCAGGCAAGAGCGAAAGCTCTATGTCTTGGAAGAAGAAGCCCCCGAGGTGCCGACCGGGAACTCTTCCCGTGCTGAGAAGGATACTTATAAGAAGTATACTGACGATGCTTTGGATGTCGAGTGCCTTATGCTTGCCATCATGAACTCTGAGCTTCAGAAGCAACATGAGAACATGGGGTGCAAGGAGATTGACGAGCACCTCAAGAAAATGTTTCAAGGGCAGGCTCGTCAAGAGAGGTTCGACATCACTAAAGCGTTGTTTCAGTGCAAGATGGGAGTTCGAGACTCAGTAGGGACTCACGTACTCAAGATGATTGGGTATATAGAGAACCTTGAAAGGCTGGGTTTTCCTCTTGGTCAAGAGTTGGCCATGGATCTGATCCTGCAATCGTTGCCGGACAGTTATGAGTAGTTTGTCTTGAACTACAATATGAATGAGATAGACAAGACACTGCCCGAACTCCTAGGCATGTTAAGAACTGCCGAGATCAACATGAAGAAGACCAAGCCTGCCAGCCCCATACTGATGGTGCATAAGGGCAAGGGCAAAGCCAAGGGTTCTAAGAAGACGAAGGTAGGACCTAAGTCATATCTTGAGCCCAAGTTTTCAGCACTGATCAAGAAGAAGAGCACGGTGAAGGAAGGGAAATGCCACCACTGTGGCAAGGCTGGTCATTGGCGGAGGAACTGTCCTTCGTATATTGAGGGTCTGCAGAAATTGAGGGGAGGTATGACTTCCGCTTCTAATGTTTACGTTATAGAGATAAACCTTTCTGCTCCTTCATCTTGGGTATTGGATACCAGATGTGGTTCTCACATTTGTACAAATGTGCAGGAACTGGGAAGGAGAAGATTGCTGAGTAAAGGGGAGGTGGACCTCCGCGTCGGTAATGAAGCAAGAGTTGCTGCTGTAGCCGTAGGGGTTTATCGTCTTTCTTTGCCCAGTGGGCTTGTAATAGAACTAGATAACTATTATTTTGTTCCGGCGATAACTAGAAACATTATATCTATTTCATGTTTGGACATGATTGGATTTTCTTTTATAATTAAGAATAATTGTTGTTCTATATTTAAGAATGATGTTTGTTATGCTGTAGCCCAATTGTTTAATGGTCTTTATGTTTTGAACTTGGACCATCTGATCTGTAATGTAGAAAACAATAAAAGACTAAGAACAAATGACTCAAACCCTACTTTTCTCTGGCATTGTCGTTTGGGTCATATCAACGAGAAGCGCATATCCAAGCTCCATAGAGATGGACTTTTGGACTCATTTGATTATGAATCATTTGAGCGATGCGAATCTTGTTTGTTAGGCAAGATGACTAAAGCTCCTTTCACTGGTTATACTGAGAGGGCTGAGGATCGAATCTTGGGTGTTGTACATAGTGATGTATGCGGACCCATGAGTTCCATGGCTAGAGGAGGGTATTTCTACTTTGTTACATTTACTGATGATTTCAGTAGATACGGATATGCGTATCTTATGAAGTGCAAATCCGAGACCTTTGAAAAGTTCAAAGAGTTCAAAAATGAAGTAGAAAACCAGTTGGGTAAAAGGGTTAAAGCACTCCGATCTGATCGAGGTGGCGAATACCTGAGTCATGAGTTCCGTGATCATCTGAAAGAGTGTGGTATTGTATCACAGCTCACTCCACGTAGAACGCCACAACATAATGGTGTGTCTGAGAGGAGAAATCGTACTCTGTTAGACATGGTAGGTTCGATGATGAGTCATGCAGACTTGCCAGTTTCCTTTTGGGGTTTTGCTTTAGAGACTGCTGCAATGACATTGAATCGCGCTCCGACGAAAACGGTTCTGAAGACACCATATGAGATATGGACTGGGAAGCATCCTAGTATGTCGTTCATTAAAATTTGGGGCTGTGAGGCATACGTGAGACGTCAAATGCCTGACAAGCTGGAACCCAAATCGGATAAATGTTATCTGGTGGGATATCCTAAGGAAACGAAAGGGTATTACTTTTACCTACCATCCGAGTGCAAAATGTTTGTCGCAAGGACTGGTGTCTTCTTGGAGAAAGAGTTCTTATCAAGAAAGACTGAAAAGGTAGAGCTTGAAGAAGTTTAAGAGCCACATGTAGTGAATGAACCGAAATTGGATTCTGAGACAGGACTACAAGATGTTGTAGCTGGAGAACCTGCTCAGGGAACACAAGTCCTACGTAGATCTGGTAGACCGAGGTTTGAGCCTGAGAGATATGGATTTCTCGTGTCTCAAATAGGTAATGTGTTGCTTATGGATCATGATGATGAACCAGCAACCTACCAAGAGGCTATGAATGGACCGGACTCCGACAAATGGCTTGAGGCTATGAAATCCGAAATGGACTCCATGTATGCAAACCAAGTTTGGAACTTGGTGGAACCACCTGAAGGGGTACGACCCATAGGGTGCAAGTGGGTCTTCAAGAAGAAGACCGACATGGATGGGAATGTACAGACATTCAAAGGGCGACTGGTGGCTAAGGGCTTCAAGCAAATTCATGGTATTGACTATGATGAGACCTTTTCCCCTGTTGCCATGGTAAAGTCCATTAGGATATTGCTTGCTATTGCTGCGTATTATGACTACGAGATCTGGCAGATGGATGTCAAAACGGCTTTCCTTAATGGAAACCTCCTTGAGGAAGTGTATATGACACAACCCGAGGGTTTTGTATCCCCAGATGAAGCAACTAAAATATGCAAGCAGAATAAGTCCATTTATGGACTGAAACAGGCCTCTCGAAGTTGAAATCTTCGTTTTGATGAGAAAATCAAAGAGTTTGGTTTCATCAAGAATGAAGATGAGCCTTGTGTTTACAAGCGAATCAGTGGGAGCATTGTTGTCTTCCTGATATTGTATGTAGATGACATACTGTTGATTGGGAATGACATTCCTACCCTAAAAGTTGTTAAGAACAACCTAGGGAACTGCTTTTCAATGAAGGATTTGGGTGAAGCGACTTATATACTTGGTATCAAGATCTATAGAGATAGATCGAAGAAGTTGCTGGGTTTGACCCAGAGTACGTACATCGAAAAGGTGTTGAAGCGGTTAAACATGCTTGAGTCCAAGAAAGGATTTTTGCCCATGTCTCATGGTGTGAATCTCTCTAAGGACCAATGTCCAAAGTCTTGTGAAGACAAGGACCGCATGAAGTTGATTCCATATGCTTCGGCAATTGGATCAATCATGTACGCGATGTTATGTACTCGACCCGATGTCTCCTTTGCTTTGAGCATGACCAACAGGTATCAGTCAGACCCCGGTGAGTGTCACTGGATTGCAGTCAAGAATGTCCTGAAGTACTTGAGAAGGACTAAGGACGTGTTCTTGGTGTATGGTGGAGAGGAAGAGCTCGTTGTAAGCGGTTACACGGATGCTAGCTTCCAAACTGATAGAGACGACTCCAAGTCTCAGTCAGGTTTTGTGTTTTGCCTGAATGGAGGAGCTGAGAGCTGGAAGAGTTCCAAGCAAGAGACAGTTGCTGATTCTACAACAGAGGCCGAGTATATCGCAGCAGCTAATGCAGCGAAGGAGGCTGTATGGATTAGGAAATTCATCGGCGAGCTTGATGTAGTTCCTAGCATTGTTGGTCCCGTAGTTCTCTACTGTGATAACAATGGTGCAATTGCACAATCTAAGGAACCTAGATCTCATCAGCGCTCCAAGCACATACTTCGGCGGTTTCATCTTATTCGTGAGATTGTCGAACGAGGAGATGTAAACATTTGCAGAGTGCCGACTGAGGAAAATATTGCGGATCCGCTGACAAAGCCTCTCGCACAGAGAAAGCATGATGGTCATATTAGATCGATGGGTATGCGATACCTAAACGATCAACTCTAGCGAGGATCTTGTGGATTGCATGTAAATATGTATTTTGTTGGCTGTTTGTTCATATGATGAACTGTGTACCTAGTTTTTCTTTTATAATTAATGGCAAATTCTTTTATTGTAAGTTTTTCTATATATGATAGTTAAATGTTAACATAATAGATACCCTTAGAATGTTCGCTTCCATAGGACATCAAGTACGTGACTTGAATGTGAGAGCCTATGATTTATTTGAAGCTTCATTCTTAAAGGTCCCTGGTCGAGTATCATCATAGAAGCTAAGGGTGATGATGATACATGAAGGCTAGCACGTGTGTTGACTGATGACTGGTTCTCACAGGTCATGATATTGTGATATCAAGTCATCACGTGGGTACTTGTTAGTGAACAAGTTGTACTGGACAGACCCAACCTGAGACTACTCTGTGGATTGTCATCCAATAGTGTCACGAGTAGGTCTCAATTGACAATGGTGTTGTGGTCCTTTGACCTGAAGTCACAGCATTCATCAAGTGAGGAAGAGCGTGCTTTGATGCCATCTAAAGTCTTCCTTGAGAAAGGTTGATGATAAGGGTGGTTGTTGGGCATGTTACGAATCATTTGGGTGTTTGTGTGTGAGCAGATATGGAATTTGTCCTCCTGTATGACAGGAGTTGCATCCATGGGCCCCTTGATGGAACTGGACTGAGAAATGCATGGCCATGCTTGGTTGAGTCAATATGTGATATTGGACTCACCATTCTCTGGAAGTCTGTCCTGGATCAAGAAAACTTGTATTGAGCTATTACGAGGGTGACACGGTCCATGCCTCTAGTTCCTTCCGGATGTAAGGGACAAAGGGACAAAGACAATGCTGATACATTGGTCATAAAGGCTTATGAGTTATTAACTCTTATTGCTTGGGGAGCAATGATGCATTGCTAGATGCCGCTCATTGTTTGTGAGGTTTTTGGTTTGATACTTTCGAGATCAAGTGGGAGTCTGTTGGAGTTACCATGATGATCTGGAAGTGGTCAAACATGTAATCTCACTGCCAACGCAATATGAGCCTGCATGGTCGCACATAAGAGATGTGGAGAAGTTGGATGACTGACTGTGTTGGTAAAGGTTACCAATCACCGACCTGAATAGGGTTGTAGGCAAAGTGTTGCCTTATAGGATCATCGGGTTGGGCAAATGTTGCCTTGGAAGGCTGGTTAGGTTTGTCGTCCGAGGGTCGATGACATTAGTCGAGAATGGTCTTCTGATTCCCGCCGATCGGTGAGAATCGTCTCCCTGATTCTCGCCGATCGACGAGAATCATCGAGAATTAATTGTTGATTCTCAACGATCGACTACTTCGACGATTGTCGTCGACCGCGGCTCGACGATCGTCGAGTATCATTATGTGTCGTCGAGCGTGGCTCGACGATCGGCGAGAATCGTCGAGTATTGTACTCTGATTCTCGCCGATCCAATGGGATACTCGTCGAATGATTCTCACCGAACCTGCTCAGTGATTCTCGCCGATTGTCGCCGATTCTCACCGATTCATACTCGTCGATTCTGAACCCTAGTTCTGGGTGGTCTGCGGATAGCGATTTTCCTGGGTTTATTTATACCTCTAGTATAAATAGAACACTAAGGTTTTATCGGGTAGAGATCCTTTTGGCTACTGTGCGAATCGACCCCGACGGAAAGGTTCCGCTCGATCGTTCCCCCGATCCCGATCCCGCCACCGGAAAGTGTTCCGCCACTGCGTTCGCTCCGCTGCCACCTCTTCTCCGGCGACTGTCGCTGGTGCTGCTCTTCCTGGCGTGGACCTAGCAGTCCGTGGATTAGCCGAGGTGCGGTCTTCTCCTTTCCCGATCTTCCGTGTGACGGAAAGCTCGGCGTTCTCCCGCTCGTGTGGACTTCTGCAGAAACGTGGATACTATTCCACGTAGATCTCGCCACTAGCAAGAAGATAAAGTTTGGAGCTCCTCCGTAGAGTTGTGACTCAACGCCTCCGAGTTAATTTTTGCCTAGTTTTCCTAACTTCTTGATTCAACTGTTCATGGCCCGATCCACATCTCTTTGGGTTTTTCTTGATGTTTAATTTTTCCGCTGCGTGCACAAGCGTTGTGCCAACCCCATAGAGAAGCCCAACAGTCTGTTTGCCCATCTGGCATGCAGGACAGGGGCTATCTTTGATGCACTTGATACTGGGAGCATCCCTTACTAAGTTCTTAGAAAACAGCATACTAATTGTCTTGAAATTAATATGTGCCAATCTCTTGTGCCATTGATCACAAAGAGATGCACTGCCTGTTGTCACAAGGCATACGGGGGTAGATGAATCTACACTGAGAAAATCTAAGCAGAAGATATTTCTGCTCCTAATGCCTGATAATACCGTCTCAGAAGAGGCACGTGAAATTATCAGACATTTATCCTTGCAGAACTTAACGTCATAACCTTTGTCACATAACTGACTTACACTGATCAGGTTATGGTTTAACCCTTCAACATAAGCCACGTCGGTGATAGAGATTATACCGTTGGAAATCATACCGTAACCTCTGGTGACTCCTCGATCTGACCCTCCAAAGATGACTTTGGGTCCATTCTCGACTGGAGTGTAATCACGCAGCAGGCTTCTTGTCCCAGTCATATGCCGGGAGCATCCACTGTCCAAATACCAGATCAGCGTTTTGGTGGCCTTTGGACATTCCTGCAAAACAAAATTAATTTGCCTTAGGAACCCAATCAAACTTGGGTCCTAGATTCCTGGTTAGCACACTCCCCCTCGGTTGGTTAACCCTACGAGTGGTCGGCCTCGCATGGCTAACATAAGGAGTCTCGTAATACCTTGGATTAAACCAACAATCCACAGCAAAGTGACCGACTTTGCCACAACACCAACAGTCGAATCTGTTGTATCTCTTCCTAGGCTCCTGCCTTACCCTGGGAACGGTGGGTACAGCTGGGGCCTTGGATCTGGAGGTGGAGGCCTCATGGTGACAGCAGTCACATGACTTCGTCACCTTCTGTATAACAGGCTTGGCTTTTGGTGCCTGCTTTCCATTATGGCCGCTAGAGAATTGACCATAATTTCCCATGTGGATTTCCTCATAAGGTGCCTTGAAGGCACTCTCACCGAAGTTCCGGGGAAAGGTCCAACCATCATATCGGCTCTTTGGCTTTGCAACCGAGGGCCGGAAATGATGACCAAAGGTTGATTCAAAGTCATGTTGGTTGCAAGGAAAGCTAGGCTTTCTGAACGCAACAGGACTAAGAGGAGCCTTACCCTTTTCATCAGCAGAGGCCTTCTTGGCGGCCTTATTCTTCCTCTGGTTCCTGTTTCTCATGGATGTGGAACCAGATACCCCTACATGCCCTAAGCCAGCTCCTTTGGCCTGAGCAGAGAAGGTATCAACGATTAGAAGAACTGTTTTTGGCATAGAGAAGCTCTTGACGATCTTCCTTTCTGCCGCAAGTTGTTCTTCTAACTTGTCGACTTCCTCCTGCTTAAGATCAAGGAGCTTTAAAGACTCTGAATGCTTTGAAGTCAGGTCAAGGTGCTCCTGTCGGAGAGAAATCAAGCTAGTGACCTCTTCCCTTAGGGATACACACTCACCCTTAAGGAATTTCACTTCCTTCTTCTCAGCCTTCAGTCTCTTACGGCACTCCTCGAAAGTGTTGAGCAGAAGCTCATATTTCTCGAGGAGCTCCGCTTCACGGGCCAAAGGGCTATCCTCAGGTTCATCATCCTGAGACTCAGGATCAGAGTCGGAGTCGGAGAGAGGAGTGGGAGCTTTTACCTTCCCAGTAAATGGGGGGCATTCTCCTTCTGAGTCGGAGCGACCCACCAGCCCGAAGTAGGCTTCCTCATCATCACTGGAGTCTGAGGAATCAGACTCACTCGGTGTCTTTGGCCTTTTGGCGATGCAGCTCCGCTCTTTCTTCTTATCTCTCGAAGATTTGTGCTCCTCTTCTTTCCCTTTTTCTCTCTTGCCTTGATAGCAGTCGGCCACGACGTGTCCTGGCTTATTGCATCCAAAGCAAATGATGTCAGAGGATCGATGTTTGTTCGGTCTAGAAGCATACCTGTCAGAAGAATAATTTTTCTTCTGATGCCTGGAGGAGGAGCCGTCTCTCTTTCTTTGATTCCTCATCTTGAGGAACTTCTTGAATTCTCGGGTGATGAGGGAGAAATCCTCCTCCGACAGCTCTGAGCTGGAGGAGCATGGCTCGGAGTCCTCCTCCTCATCCTTTTTCCTGGCACGGTATGAAACTGCACCCTTGCCTTTTCTGGAGTGACTGGCTTTTAGAGCCACAGTCTTTTCTTTGGTTGCAGCCTTCTCTGCTTCTTCTTCTGCTTTCCTGGTGTTCAGCTGAAGCTCATAGGACATCAGCTTTCCAAACATAATTTGTGGGTCAGTTTCAGCTAGTCTGCCAAACTCTCTGATGGCGCAGATCTTTGTGTCCCATTCCTTAGTAAGGGACCTAAGGAATTTATCATTGAGTTCACCATTAGTGAACACTCTTTCGTATCCTTTGAGGGCGTTAACAATCTTGAGGAAGTTCTCGTAGGTGACTCCGATCTCTTCCTTAGGCCCTTGTCGGAAGGCCTCATATTTCTGGTTCAGGAGGGATCTCCGATCATCCCTCACTTCATCAGTGCCCTCCAATAGGATGATCAGGCCATGCAAGATCTCCTGAGCTGTCCTGCAGTTGCAGAAGTTCTGCATCATTGAGTCGTCAATCGCGCTGACCAGAATGTTCTGCGCCTTCTTGTCAAGTCCTACTAGCACCATCTCGTCCTTGTCCATTTCAGAAAGTTTCTTTGGCACTTTCTGGGTAGGATCAATGGTGGAGGCCTTAGTGGGGACATAAGGTCCCTCCTCCACGATCATGAAGAGTCGAGGATCAACAGCTTCCATGTAGAACCTGATCCTTTCCTTCCAGATAGGGAAGTTGGGCCTGGTGCACACTGGGATCTTGCCTGTGTACTTGAGCCCGTCCATAGTAGATGTTTGTCTTCTTCTTGACACTAGTGGCAGGATTCTACTCAAGGTGTGAACCTTTTTGATGAGTAACCTCCCTCTGATACCACTTGAAAGTTCACCTAGTGTCAACTATCTTCACCTATGGGGGGGGAATAGGTGACATGCAGCGTTTTTGCGGAATTTAAATTGTACCTGCACACGAAAATAAAACAACACAGCACAGCAGAGTACACAAGCTATTTATAGTGGTTCCCCGACTTGGGTACATCCACTTTCCCCCTTCGACCTATCTCCCAACCAGGGACGACTCGGTCTCTTCACCAACAGGATTGAAATCCAATCCTTGCACTATCGGAAGGAACCCTTCCACACGTAGGAGTCAACACTCCCACAACCCGGGTTGCACCCAACCCTTACAACTCGGAACAAACGTTCCTTTACAACAAAAGAAAAACTAGAATGTACAAGAGATACAAACTACGTTTGGAGACCAAGGTGTCCCTCTTCATTGTCGACGTGTTCTTGAAGTCCACGAAGAGTACACAACCCTAGAACTCTCTTGGAGAGGATCTCCCCGGAGCCGGCGGCGGCAAGATGGGCGGCGGCACGGTTCACGGGTTCGGCGACGATGACGATATGCTGCTGCTGTACTTTGGAGATCCAAACTTCGTAGCGAAGCTAGCTAGGTCTTCCAACGGTCACACGAGGATCGGTCGTCTCGATCGATTCGGACGGGGAAGTTTTTCCCGATCAACAAATCGAGAGACAAGGGATCTCTGGATAGACTCGTGAGACACTAAGCTTGGCTAAGCTTCTGTCGCCGGAAGATCCGGAAGAAATCTCGATCAAAAGCGGCGACCAACTTGCTCGAGCGACGACGACGGCGGCGGAGCGGAACTCGCGATTTTAGGGTTCGTTCGTGCTCGGCTTCTTTCTGTGTATTTTTTTCGTAGTTGTACTGTTCAAAAATAATCTTGTATTTATACTGTAGACAACTCAATATGACCGTTGTGGGTCCCATAAATAGAAACCCAAAGTCCGGTTCAAGATAACGCCAGCGGCAGAATCCGGTTCAGGGAGTTCCAGAAAAATGCCCAAGTAAAAATCGGCGAGAATCAAAAGTGAGTTCGTCGAATCGTCGAGAATCAAAGGTGATTCTCGACGATTCGGCGAGAATCAAAGGTGATTCTCGACGATTCGGCGAGAATCAAAGGTGATTCTCGACGATTCGGCGAGAATCAAGGATGATTCTCTTCGAAGTTGACTTCGCTGCACGCACTGATTCAGCCCGGGTCGAGACGGCGAGAATCAGCCAGTGATTCTCGACGATTCGGCGAGAATCACTAGTGATTCTCGCCGAATCGGCGAGAATCACTTGGTGATTCTCGTCGATTCTTACTTAGAATCAGAGTTGCTTGCTTTGAAGTGTAGTTGGATCGAGTCGGCGAGAATCAGCCACTGATTCTCGACGATTCGGTGAGAATCACTTGTGATTCTCGCCGAATCGGCGAGAATCACTTGTGATTCTCGCCGAATCGGCGAGAATCACTTGTGATTCTCGCCGAATCGGCGAGAATCACTTGTGATTCTCGCCGAATCGGCGAGAATCACTTGGCGATTCTCGCCGATTTTCACTTGGACGAATTTTCGTCTTTCCACCCATGATGAGCTCCTTGACCCATCCTTGCTCCTTGTCTGCTCTTGCAAGATTACAGCCCTGTACTTGAAAGTAAGTGCACTCCAATAGAGAGAGTACACGTAGGCCAACACACTGATCTGCTCAATGAGGGATTACGTCGTGTAGACCGTGTATATTGACCTACTGCACCCTGACATTGGTGTGCACTTAGCGTGGAATAACTGCAAGCACAACTTGAAATAATTTGTCAAAAACATTGCCTATTTACCTTAGCTTGTTCAGGGGATTCTTCAAATCAGGTACGTTGTGGATACAATACCCAACACGGTCGCACAAGTAATATAAAATGGGGGCTTTCCCAAGTATCGATCTCACAAGGAACACAGTAAGGTGGAGTTAATTTCGAGGAGGACTTGAGATTGAAGTCCTTATGGTCGGCGGTAACGATGGGGGCTTTAATATTGCGGATAAAGAAAATAAAACACTATCAACTACTCCTATGCAACGCCGCTATGCGATGCTTCGCCAGGCGGGATGGAAGACTAGTCGGGCCGCTATGCACCAAATCACTAGGCGCATGGATGAGAAGGCTAGCGGATGAGGTGGTTAGAACAGAGGAATGAGGGTCGTGAGTACCTCTTCGCAACGCACACCACTAGCAATTGCTAGTGCGGCAAGGGTGGATGGTGGTGGATGGAGTATGGCGCAACTCAAATAAATAACGAAAACATACAAAATCACATAGACATGATTATATAAAAACGTTTTACAAACTAAGCATACTTCATCAATATAAATAAAGTTAAACACCAATATTCAACAAGAAAGCAAGAACAAGTCAAGAGATCGACCGAATTCGAAGTCTTGCTGAGGATTCATGGTTGGAATCGTCGGGTTGTCATTCTGCATCCAAGCTAGGTCCTCAACTTTGTCCGGGGTAGAGAAGGGCTGTCACCACCTTCCAATGGCCCATCTTCTTCGTCTCACGATAGCGGACGAAGTTTGCTAGCTTTCCTTTGATTGATGGCTATGGCGTCAAACCCTACTTGAAGCTCATGGATGAAGGAGAAGGCCGAGAGGAAGCTCCGGCTTGGATTTGGCGGTGAAAGCTTGCCCGGAGCACCTCCCTAGGGTTGAAGATGAAGGGGAACGGCGGAGAAGGCGGAAAACGGTGGAGAAAAGTCGAGCTCTGGATCCTCCTTTCTATTAGGGTGAGACCTGCACTATTTATACAAAGAAGAAATGAACAATGTGCACGATCACAGGCGCACGACCAGTGGTCGTGCGCACTATGTCTGGTGATCGTGCGCACTGGCTTGGAAGATCAGGAAGAAGAACTGGGATAACGCGCACGAGTAGTGGCGCACGACCAGTGGTCGCGCGCACTAAGTTCAATGGTCGTGCGATTACCCGAGGCAGGACTCCAGAAAAGAGGAATCAATGCACACGATCAGTGGCGCACGACCGGTGGTCGTGCACATTATGTCCAGTGGTCTTGCGCTTACCCCAGGCTGATTCTAGAAAATGAAGAGTAGTGTGCACGATCAGGGGCGCACGGCCAGTGGTCGTGCGCATTAGATCCCATGATCGTGCGCAGTATTCATGTTTCACAATCATCCTGGAACACGCACACGACCCCTGTACCGAAAGGAAAAACCAATCACTAATATGTGCAGACATTCCAGGCAATCACAAAAAGGAGTACAAACAATAAAAGTAACAAAATACACAACCACGGACATAAATGTGCACTTCCTATGGAAATAAAGATTAGAAGAAATAGGAACAATAAAGAACTAAAAGTGAAGCGCAAACACGTGAAAACTAGCCCAGATGAGTCCAAAAATAGGTATATAAAGTGAACTCATCACACCCCCAGACTTAACTGTTTGTGCGTCCCGAGCAAACAAAATCTAAGGAGAAAGGGAAAATGATTTAGCTAACAAGGAAATTGCGATACGGAGTACCATGCGAAGTCGCATGCTCGCACGCGTAAAAATATAATAGAAGAAATTTCTAAGTATACAAAATAGTTTATACTTTTTACAATGCGTATCAAATTTTTATTATTACTCAAAAATGGAATCACGGTGAATCATCCAGTCACGCGTAGGGAGAAAGTAGACTAATCGCTAGGCAAGCATTGCCAAAGATCGGGGCTCCGGATAACCTCCAAAGGAATCCACCAATGTCGGTGACCATATGCTTGCCCTTTCGCATTCTCTCCACGGCACTGGTTTGGTTCACACACGAATCCGTAGGACTTGAGGTGAAGAGATGAGGCTTGGGTTTCGGTGAGGTAAACAATGATAAATAAGAATGGTTAAGCACCAAACCCAAATGAGCTAGTATAAAATGAATCCATCAGCTAACCAAAATATATACGGGTACACCACACCCCCAGACTTTACTTTTAACATATGGGTGTGTGCACCGCCTACTCCAAAAATACTCACATCTCAAATAGGATTTTCAATTATACTTTTTCTTTTCACTTTTTCACAATTAACCTCATTTTTTTTGTTCAAATTACTTCTCTTTTAACAATTTCAGCAAATATAAGCTTTGGAGCACATCCACATATTCACATGTAACAGCACCACATCAACACCCCAGCATGAAAAATGTAAAACTCTAAAGCTCAACTTGGGAGTGAGTCGAGGATTGGCTATGAGGCTTTGGTGAAATCATGGTGGAGCTGAATCAAAAGGAGGGGTAGGCACAACAGGGCTAGCGAGGATATGATGTTAGGAATGGTACAAAGCTCAACCGGGCCAAAATGATGGCCTACATCACGCTCATGCATGACTAACCTATACCCATGCTTCAAGAATAGCTTGGGGCAAGTTCTTAGCCAACGATAACGACTATCCATCCTCCCGACTCGAGCAATACGAACCTAACGGCCGTCTACACACATCCCTAAGCTACCGTCGGATTCACACCGGATTCACCAATTTTTGAGTAGAATAAAAAGTATTTACGCAATTAGAAAAATATAAAACTATAAGCATACAGAAAAATTAAATCTACTCAAATTTCTACACGAGACGAGAGCAGTTGACTAGGAGCACAGCAAGGTCAACATTTTACTCTGTCTCACAATCCTATGTTAGCACCATAATTTTCCCAAATCTAACAAAGAAATGAGTTTAACTCGCAGCATGCAAAAAGATAAGCACGCGCTCATGTGGGTGCAGTGGTGTGTGATGCAATGAACTAATCAAAATATAACAATAAAAGCTTCTAGTATGCACAAGAAATGTGTGTGTGCAAAAGGTAACAAAACTGGCTCTCCCCCAGACTTAAACTAAACTACATAGCATATGATAGAGAAATTAAAATTATAAAAAGCTCAGGGAAGAGGTTACCCAATGCTCAGCTAGTGAGCATACCAGAAGACATGTGGAAACCTGAAGCAGACCCGCCATACGAAGAATCACAACCCCGCCAATGCGATTTGCCATGAATACCTGCAGGGGTGAGCTCCGCAAAAACAAAACAAAAATATACCAACTACAAAGAAATACTAAAACTAAATAGACATGAAAAAGAAAATACAGAAAATGAAAGATAAGTACTGGGGTTATTGTCATCCCAGCACGAATTAATACATTCTAAACAGTTCTAGCTAATGGGCCTATGAAATAAAAAGTGCACAGGCAACTGTTCCAATATCTGTTTCGGTAACGGGTACCGATACGGTGATAGAGCAGTTACCCCTCTACCTAAATAATAATATCTGCTCCTTGCAGGCAGAGGAAATAGGAAATAAGAAGAGGAGGAGCACTGGTCCTCGCTCATCTTATCACAAAAAGTATCCTCGCCTAGCAAGGCATTGTCAACCACAGGTGTGCAGGGTGTGATCGCAACGGCAAGAACACCAGGCTCATCATCATCCCTGCATACCCGTGGAGACTCGGCCTGCACAGGCTCAGATAGAGAAGGGTGATCAAGAATTAAAGGAGACGAAGAACTAAAATAATCAGAAAATGGGAGAGTGATCTCGGTATCACTCTCAGCAGGATCCAAGCAAAGATCATCCTCGGTATCATATGAGTCATACCGAGGGGAATCCGAGAACTCGAGGTCCGCGGTGGTAAGAGGAACGGCCTCATCCAATAATGAGGTGCAAACCTCCACATCTGAAAGGGAATATTCCTCATCCCACCGGGGTGCGTAAAAGTGTTCCGAAGATCCACCTTCTCCATCAGAGAGAGAGGAATCATCATCCCACTTCGGCGCAACCTCGGGAACCGAATTATCAACAAGTACGGCATCATCAGTCGACTCACATAAAAATGGAGTAGCACAATCCGGCAAAAATTGCGGAGGGGCAAGGCTGCTCTAAAAATCAAGCACTGAATGAGCAGGCCCCCTCGCACAGTCATTCGCAGATGCCACCCCGTCGATGATCGGAACAATCTCATCGTCCCATACAGGAGCATCCATGAGTTCCTGCTCTTCTTTTTCTTGGCTAACACTAGAGTGATCATCATCACTCAAGGGAAGCTCATAAAAAGGGATCGAGGGACCCATGAAAGAGCTGTATACGGCCAGAGATTCTTCAGTAATCTCAACGGGTAAAGAATGAGCAAGGTATGCTATGTCAGTGTATGGGCCAGACAACACCCTGGTAGGCCTGTCCACAACAGTCTTCCTCGAACGGGAGGTTGTTGTGCACACGCCCTCAGAGGGAGAAGGCTTGAACAAACGAGGGCAATCCTTCAACATGTGGCCCACACCTTGACATAACAAACACTGAATGTAATGCTCGGCATTCATAACAGCAATGGCATCAATGGATCGGCGCAAAGTGTCAAGTAGAGGGCACTCAGCTGTTAAAATTTCTCAACGTGGTCAGCAAGATAGCCCAAACGCCAAATTAATATCTTCGGAACTACCCAGTTCTCACGTTGAACCAGCAGAAAACCAAGGAACAAAGGTTAATCCCAACAAACAATGGAAGCACAAGCAGGTCTGTTATTCATTCACTTCTTTACAACACGAGCCATACATAGCGAGACATGATTTCTCTAGTATAACCTCTGTAAACAAAAAGCACCAAAAAACAAGCCGGGCGGACAGCACCGGAGTCCGCCGAGACCGCCGAGGTCGCCGAGGTCGCCGAGTCCGCTGAGATCGCCCGAACTTAAGCTGCAATCCGCCGAATAGGCACGGAGTCCGCCGAAGCCGCGAGGCCGCGTGGACACACCGTTATTCGTCTCCTACTGAAGCTGAACTGAGGAACACCCCCTACCCGCCTGAAGCCGGCAGACAGGTTATTGAAGCTGGCAAAGATGAAACAGAGCTGACAAGCCGCAGAGCGACCTCCTGATGAATCCACAGAGACAGCACACTTCCAAGTACTTGACCGAAGTCACAGCCAAACTCCTGGCTCCTTGAAGCTACCCGCGCGACCTGCACACAGCAAACGTCAGCACTGAAACAATCCGCGTGGACAGACAAACTCAGACCGCAGCTCCTTGCCCAACCCAACTTACTGTTCACTTAAGTTACTGTAGATGTGCCAGGGGGGGTCCTATTTATAGGCGAGGTAAGGAGTGTGGTCACCGCCCTAGAGATAGCGACACCGCCCTAGCCCACGCGATATCAAAACACCGTCCGCCGAGTCCGCAAGGACTTAGCCGGATACCAAGGAAAACCGCCAGGAGCAAGGCAACATTGGCGAACCCTCTCCAGTCCGCCCAAGCGATGCGGACAAGGCATCAGCCCGCAAAGCTTCCGACCACTGTAGGACAGCAACTCCCTTCAATGGCTGTCCGCACCAACCCGAGGCAGTCCGCAAGACTCAAGCCTCAATCCGCCACAGGTCCACGACCAAAGGCAGATAGCAACAGTCCGCCCGGTTACAGCGGACTTGGCGGATACGGCGGACACCATGGTCTTGGCACAGAGTGTGACCAAGTCCAAAACCATCAAAGGCCAATGCGAGCATGGCGGACGCAAACACCCACCTGCAAAACACTGAAGCACAGACCACCAGCAGTCCGCAAGCTCCTTGCACTCCTGCCCCATCGCAGCAGCCTCCTCCCGGACTCCAAAATCAGTCCTCCAATGACCTCCACAGCAAGGCACCTGCTGTAACACCAGAGCTCGACAAGGCCTCAGCCAAGCTCTAAGCCCAATCCGCAACAGCCCATACCGCGTACACGCCAGTCCGCAAGCTTCTCGCGGACACGAGCCAAACCGCCAAACAGCACAAGCCTGCACCACGGCCACTGAGCAATGCACCAGTCCGCAAGCCTCTATCCGCACAGGCCGCTCCTTGGCTAAACCAAAGCCAACGTCCTATCTGCAGATACCAGGCCGCACAGTCCGCGGACAACATGCAACAACCCGCTCAGAAGACAGCCGGCTTTCCACTAGACCTTCCACCAGGCCGCACATCACAGTCCGCCCAGTCCGCCTAGTCCGCCAAAGCTGTCCGCCCAGGCCGCCCGGCCTATCCCGTCAACCACTTCCACTTCACAAAATTCAACACTCCCCCTTGAAGTGGGAAGTGGTGACCAAGCCCAGCAAGTTGCGCAAGCGTTCAAAGGGCCCCTTCGACAGTGACTTCGTGAAGATGTCAGCAAGATTATCTTCACTCCGAACATGCCCGACCAGCAGAGATCCTTCCAACACCTTCTCCCTGATGAAATGGTGATCAATCTCTATATTCTTGGTCCTGGCGTGACACACTGGATTGTTTACCAGTTTGAGAGCACTCTCATTGTCACCCCGGAGTAAAGTAGGCCCTTGCACTTCTTCATGAACATCCTCTATAAGCCTCCTCAACCAAACGGCTTCCCGAGCAGCCAAGGCCGAAGCCTTATACTCCGCCTCCGTGGTTGAAACCGACACCGAGTCCTGCTTCTTGCTACACCACGAGATACTAGCTGAACCGCAAGTGAACACATAACCTGAAGTAGACCTCCGATCATCTGAATCACCGCCATAGTCAGCATCCGTGTACCCGAGCAATGCAAACTCCGAGTCTCTTCTATAGAGGAGTCCCATGTCAGAAGAAGCCTTGACATACTTCAGAATACCCTTCGCTGCCACTAGATGAGATTGCCTTGGTTCAGCCATATACCGACTTACTCGGCCAACTGCATAAGCAATGTCCGGCCTTGTAATCGTCAGGTATATCAAGCTCCCAACAAGAGCCCTGAACACCAAGGGATCATGGAGAACCCTTCCCTCATCTCTTCGAAGCTTCAGACCAGGTTCCAGTGGAGTAGAGCACTTCTTCCCTTCGCCCATGCCGAACCGCTTCACAATGCGATCAGCATATCCTTTCTGGCAAATGAGAACCCCGCACTCCTTCCTCTCCAATTCCAGACCGAGAAAGTGATGTAACTCTCTCAAGTCTTTCATCTCGAAGCGTATAGCAAGCTCTGCCCTGAGCCTTGCTACTTCCCCCTCCGAGTTCCCTGTGATGATCATGTCATCCACATACAGTAGGACCAAGACTTGTAGCTCCCCCTTCTTCTTGACGAACAAGCTTGAATCCGAGTTAGAAGCAAGGTATCCACAGAATTGTAAGTACTCTGCAATCTTCCCATACCACGTTCTAGGAGCTTGCTTCAACCCATAGAGAGCCTTCCTGAGTTTACAGACATAGTCCGGATGTTTTTTAGAGACAAAACCAAGCGGCTGATCCATGAAGATGTCCTTGTCAATCTCTCCGTAAAGAAAGGCATTCTTCACATCGAGTTGCCACAACCTCCATCCCTTGCTAGCAGCCAAGGCGATCACCACTCTTACTGAAGTCATCTTCGCAACTGGACTGAATGTCTCCTCATAGTCTTCTCCATACTACTGTGAGAATCCTCTAGCGACCAGGCGAGCCTTGAACCGATCAATGCTCCCATCAGCCTTCTTCTTCAACTTGTACACCCACTTGCAAGTAACCGGAGTAATGCCATCAACCTTGGGCACAAGGTCCCAGGTTTCATTCTTCTTCAGAGCATCAATCTCTTCTTTCATGGCACCTTCCCACTCCTTCACTCCAGTGGCCTCATTGAAGTTTGCAGGCTCTCGCTCATCTAGAGGACCTGCAAAGAAGCAGGAGACAAAGCTCACTGCATTCCCATCATAGTACCGAGCCGGTGGCTTAACCACCCTCTTCGATCTCCGAAGAATCGGCTCCTTGCTCACTTCTTTTGTTGCTTCTTCGGGCTCCACTCCTACCTGGGGCAAGCATTGAGCAGTTATCCCCCTGCTTCCTGAGTTAGAAGGCTCAGCCTCGGAGTTAGAAGCAACAGGAGCTGCTGGTGAAACAGCAAGCTCCTCTTCCAAGCCTTCAGCAGCCGCCACTGGTGCTTCATCAACCTTGCTACTTCCGGTTAGCTCAATCGAGCCACCTCCATATGACGTCAGCTCGTCAAAGACAACGTCTCTTGACACCACGAACTTCTTCGTGATAGGGTCCATGCATTTTCATCCCTTCTTCTGCTCGTCGTAGCCAACAAAGACAAGCTTCCTTGCCTTCGCATCCAACTTTGTCCGTGAAGCATCCGGGACATGCACGTAGCAAGTTGAACCGAACACCCGAAGGTGTCCCACACTCGGCTTCTCCTTCAGCAACAGCTCAATAGGAGTTTTCATGTTGATAGGGCTGAGTGGCATTCGGTTGATGACGTAAGCAGCACAAGACATCCCCTCCGCCCAAAAAGACCTTGGGATATCTTTCGCATGAAGCCAGCATTTGCAGGTTTCCATCAGATGACGGATCTTCCGCTCCGCTACCCCATTTTGTTGTGGAGTGTGAGCACAAGTAAGCTCACATTGGATCATGTGCTTCCTGCAGAAGTTAAAAAACTCGGAGGAGACAAACTCACCCCCATTATCAGTTCTAAGCTTCTTAATCCGCAAGCCAAGCTGGCCTTCTACCAACTCCTTAAACTCCACAAACAAACGGAAGGCTTTCGACTTCTCCTTTAAGAAGTATACCAAAGTATACCTTGAGTAGTCATCAACCAAGACAAGCATGTATCTGCTTCCACCAAGGCTGGCAGTAACCGTCGGTCCCATCAGGTCGCCATGTATGCACTCCAATGGTTTCTTGCTCCTACTTTGTGATTTATCAAACAGAAGGCGATGTGCCTTACCGTATTGACAGCCCGCGCAAACATGCCCATCACCAAAGGAGGACAACTTCGGCAACCCCTTCACCAGACTTCTACTCGCCATCGCCTTCAGCTTGTCCATGCCAACATGCCCCAGCCTTTCATGCCAGATAGCAGCGCTATCATTGGCCCTCATTCTATCAACATAAGAATTGGTGGCAAGAACAAACAAGTTCTTCACCCTCCTCCCTACATGAGCAACATCAGCACACCGCTGATACGTTGCGAAGGAACCTCACGTCTGTTGGCCCAAACAGAACGTGATAACCAGCGTCCACCGCATTGGTCACCGAGAAGAGGTTTTTCTTCATGCCCAGCACGTGATACACACTCCTTAACGTGAGTGGCCCTTGATCACTACCCAAAGGCACGACCCCCTCTTTCTCTACTGCATAAACAGTATTATCAGCAGTGATAATAGCTTCATTACCTGAGTAAGCCTGCATGGAGGTGAACTTCGATTTGTCTCCGGTGAGGTGATGACCACACCCGGAGTCCACGATCCACTTGCCGTTGAAGTCCTCAGCAGACAAGGCCCGGACACAAGTGCCCGTCATAAAAGCTCCGCCCCATTCTGCTTCTTCACTTCTCGAGCAAGCTTCCTCCTTTCCCGCAGCATGCCCAGGCTGCAGTTTGACCTTGCAATCCCGCTTGAAGTGCCCTCGCTGATGACACTGGTAGCAATTCAAGTTCTTCTTCCAGTCCTTAGGAGCATTGCTCCTCTCCGGCGGATATGAAGTTGAAGTCTCCTTCTCACCAGCGACCTGCACCTTATTCTTCTTCTTCCCTTCCCATCCTTTCTTCTTGCCTGAGAAGAGAGCTTCGCTGCCTTCCTGATTCAGGTTCACTCCAGCCATCTGCCTTGCTAAGCTCTCCTGCGATGCAAGCAGATTCTCCAGCTCCAGCAAAGACGGCTGAGTAGCCCACCCTTGAACAGATGTAACAAAGGCCACATATTCCTTCCGCAAGCCGCGGATAATGTGCCTTTTCATCTTCGCCTCAGAGATAGGCTCATCAGGATCCAGTGCCGACAGCTCAGCACATAAGCTCTTCATCTTTAAGAAGTACTTGGAGATGGAAAGGTCTCCCTGAGTTGCCCTGGCCAACTCATTCTCTAGGAACTGAAGCCGCGCCACATTCTTCCTATTGAGCAACTCATCAATGGTTGTCCAAATATCAGCAGCCGACTCACATCCAACCATGTGATCAAACAATTCCGGAGACACGGCTCTCTTCAGAATGAACTCCGCTTTAGCATTTGTTCTTCTCCGGAGCCTAACCTACTCAGCAGTACCGAAAGCAGCAGTGACTTCCTGCCTGTCGTCACCACCGACGACTTCCCACAGCTCCTCGCCAAGAAGATAACTCTTCATGCACGACTTCCACTTCTTGAAGTTAGTCGGCGTTAAGAGTTCAATGCCCAGACCTCTTGCAAAGCTCCCTTCCATTGAAACACCTATTGGCAACCTTTCAGAAGCTCCGAGCAACAACACAGGTTGATCACCACTCAATCACTGAGTAACAACACTGGCTGACCTCTGCTCACGCAACTGAACCTCCCTCTGATACCATGTTAAAATTTCTCAACATGGTCAGCAAGATAGTCCAAACGCCAAATTAATATCTTCGGAACTACCCAGTTCTCACGTTGAACCAGCGGAAAACCAAGGAACAAAGGTTAATCCCAACAAACAATGGAAGCACAAGCATGTCTGTTATTCATTCACTTCTTTACAACACGAGTCATACATAGCGAGACATGATTTCGCTAGTATAACATCTGTAAACAGAAAGTACCAAAAAACAAGCCGGGCGGACAGCACCGGAGTCCGCCGAGACCGCCGAGGTCGCCGAGGTCGTCGAGTCCGCTGAGATCGCCCGAACTTAAGCTGCAATCCGCCGAATAGCCACGGAGTCTGCCGAAGCCGCGAGGCCGCGCGGACACACCGTTATTCGTCTCCTACTGAAGTTGAACTGAGGAACACCCCCTACCCGCCTGAAGCCGGCGGACAGGTTATTGAAGCTGGCAAAGATGAAACAGAGCTGACAAGCCGCAGAGCGACCTCCTGCTGAATCCGTAGAGACCGCACACTTCCAAGAACTTGACCGAAGTCACAGCCAAACTCCTGGCTCCTTGAAGCTACCCGCGCGACCTACACACAGCAAACGTCAGCACAGAAACAATCCGCGCGGACAGACAAACTCAGACCACAACTCCTTGCCCAACCCAACTTACTGTTCACTCAAGTTACTGTAGATGTGTCAGGGGGGTCCTGTTTATAGGTAAGGTGAGGAGTGTGGTCACCGCCCTAGAGATAGCGACACTGCCCTAGCCTGCGCGATAGCAAAACACCGTCCGCCGAGTCCGTAAGGACTTAGCCGGATACCAAGGAAAACCGCCAGGAGCAAGACAACATTGGCGAATCCTCTCCAGTCCGCCCAAGCGATGCGGACAAGGCATCAGCCCGCAAAGCTTCCGACCACTGTAGGACAGCAACTCCCTTCAATGGCTGTCCGCACCAACCCGAGGCAGTCCGCAAGACTCAAGCCTCAATCCGCCACAGGTCCACGACCAAAGGCAGATAGCAACAGTCCGCCCAGTCACAGCGGACTTGGCGGATACGGCGGACACCATGGTCTTGGCACAGAGTGTGACCAAGTCCAAAACCATCAAAGGCCAATGCGAGCATGGCGGACGCAAACACCCGTCCGCCAAACACCGAAGCACAGACCGCCAGCAGTCCGCAAGCTCCTCGCACTCCTACCCCATCGCAGCAGCCTCCTCCCGGACTCCAAAATCAGTCCGCCAATGACCTCCACAACAAGGCACCTGCTGTAACACCAGAGCTCGACAAGGCCTCAGCCAAGCTCTAAGCCCAGTCCGCAGCAGCCCATACCGCGGACACGCCAGTCCGCAAGCTTCCCGCGGACACGAGCCAAACCACCAAACAGCACAAGCCTGCACCACGGCCACTGAGCAATGCACCAGTCCGCAAGCCTCTATTCGCTCAGGCCGCTCCTTGGCTAAACCAAAGTCAACGTCCTATCCGCAGATACCCGGCCGCACAGTCCGCGGACTTCATGCAACAACCCGCTCAGAAGACAGCCGTCTTTCCACTAGACCTTCCACCAGGCCGCACATCACAGTCCGCCCAATCCGCCTAGTCCGCCAAAGCTGTCCGCCCAGGCCGCCCGGCCTGTCCCGTCAACCACTTCCACTTCACAAAATTCAACATCAGCATCAGGATCCATCGCGAACAAAAATACTTGCTGAAAAAGTGCTACACAGCTAAAATGAAAATAGCACGGATCTACTATCTAAATCAAAAATTAGAAAAGGGCAAAAAGAAATAAGCAAAATAAAAATTCTAATAACCAAAGCAAATAATAAAAAAAATAATATGCACAAATGGAAAAGGGCTTCAATCTATTATCTCCCTCTCTAAAAACTCACACGACTGTGTTCCCCGGCAACGGCGCCAAAAACTTGATGCGTAAAATCACGGCAGTGAACCGGTCGCACAAGTAATATAAAATGGGGGCTTTCCCAAGTATCGTGTTGGGTTTCTCTATGAGGATGGCACAACACTTGTGCACGCAGCGGAAGAATAAAAAAAACATCAAGAAAAAGCCCAAAAGAGATGGGATCGGGCCATGGTAGTTGCATCAAGAAGTTAACATACAACTATGCAAAAATTACCTCGGTGGCGTTGAGTCACAACTCAATGGAGATGCTCCAAGCTTCGTGTTCTTGCTGGTGGCGAGTCCTACGTGGAATGATGTCCACGTCTCTGCAGAAATCCACATGAGCGGGAGAATGCCGACCTTTCCGTCGCACGGACAATCGGGAAGGAGAATGACCGCACCTTGCTTTCCCACGGACTGGTAGGTCCGCGCCAGGGATAGCAACACCAGCGACAATCGCCGGAGAGGAGGAGGTCGACGGAGCGAGCACGGCGGCGGAACCCTTCCGTCGGCGGGATTCGGGATCGGCAGAACGAACGAAGAAATCGCGGAACACTTCCGTCGATTCGATCAGTACTCATTCCCGAAAAACCCTAAGTATCTATTTATACCAAAGGCATAAACAGACTTAGGAATATCGCTAACCGCAGACCACCCAGAAAATTAGGGTTCTAGAATCGGCGAGAATCACCAAGCAGATTCGGTGAGAATCAATCGGCGAGAATCACCTAGCAGATTCGGTGAGAATCAATCGGCGAGAATCAGAGTACAATACTCGACGATTCACGTCGAACGTGGATTGAATCACCTAGGATCGGCGAGAATCACCTAGGATCGGCAAGAATCAGAGTACAATACTCGACGATTCACGTCGACCCTCGGTCGACTATTCTTACCAATCCTTCAAGGCAACATTTGCCCAACCCAACGATCCTTTAAGGCAACACTTTGCCCATAACCCCATTCAGGTCGGTGATTGGTAACCTTTACCAACACAGTCAATCATCCAACATCTCCACATCTCCTATGTGCGACCCTGCAGGCTCATATCGCGTTGGCAGTGAGATTACATGTTTGACCACTTCTAGATCATCATGGTAACTCCAACAGTCTCCCACTTGATCTTGAAAGTATCAAACCAAAAACCTCACAAACAATGAGCGGCATATAGCAATGCATCATTGCTCCCCAAGCAATAAGAGTTTATAACTCATAAGCCTTTATGACCAATGTATCAGCGTTGTCTTTGTCCCTTTGTCCCTTACATCCGGAAAGAACTAGAGGCATGGACCGTGTCACCCTCGTAATAGCTCAATCCAAGTTTCTTGATCCAGGACGGACTTCCAGAGAATGGTGAGTCCAATATCACATATTGACTCAACCAAGCATGGCCATGCATTTCTCAGTCCAGTTCCATCAAGGGGCCCATGGATGCAACTCCTGTCATACAGGAGGACAAATCTCCATATCTGCTCACACACAAACACCCAAATGATTCGTAACATGCCCAACAACCACCCTTATCATCAACCTTTCTCAAGGAAGACTTTAGATGGCATCAAAGCACGCTCTTCCTCACTTGATGAATGCTGTGACTTCAGGTCAAAGGACCACAACACCATTGTCAATTGAGACCTACTCGTGACACGATTGGATGACAATCCACAGAGTAGTCTCAGGTTGGGTCTGTCCAATACAACTTGTTCACTAACAAGTACCCACGTGATGACTTGATATCACAATGTGAGAACCGGTCATCAGTCAATGCACGTGCTAGCCTTCATGTACCATCATCACCCTTAGCTTCTATGATGATACTCGACCAGGGACCTTTTAAGAATGAAGCTTCAAATAAATCATAGGCTCTCACATTCAAGTCACGTACTTGATGTCCCATGGAAGCGAACATTCTAAGGGTATCTATTATGTTAACATTTAACTATCATATAGAAAAACTCATAATAAAAGAACTTGCCATTAATTGTAAGAGAAAAACTAGGTACATTGTTCATCATATGAACAAATGGCCAACAAAATACATGTTTACATGCAATCCACAAGATTCTCACTAGAGTTGATCATTTAGGTATCGTATACCCATCGATCTAGTATGACCATCATGCTTTCTCTGCGCGAGAGGCTTTGTCAGTGGATCCGCAATATTCTCCTCAGTCGGCACTCTGCAAATGTTCACATCTCCTCCGTTCGACAATCTCACGAATAAGATGAAACCGCCGAAGTATGTGCTTGGAGCACTGATGGGATCTAGGTTCCTTAGATTGTGCAATTGCACCATTGTTATCACAGTAGAGAACTACGGGACCAACAATGCTAGGAACTACATCAAGCTCGCCGATGAATTTCCTAATCCATACAGCCTCCTTCGCCGCATTAGCTGCGGCGATATACTCGGCCTCTGTTGTAGAATCAGCAACTGTCTCTTGCTTGGAACTCTTCCAGCTCACAGCTCCTCCATTCAGGCAAAACACAAAACCTGACTGAGACTTGGAGTCGTCTCTATCAGTTTGGAAGCTAGCATCCGTGTAACCACTTACAACGAGCTCTTCCTCTCCACCATACACCAAGAACACATCCTTAGTCCTTCTCAAGTACTTCAGGACATTCTTGACTGCAATCCAGTGACACTCACCGGGGTCTGACTGATACCTGCTAGTCATGCTCAAAGCAAAGGAGACGTCGGGTCGAGTACATAACATCGCGTACATGATTGATCCAATTGCCGAAGCATATGGAATCAACTTCATGCGGTCCTTATCTTCACAAGACTTTGGACACTGGTCCTTAGAGAGATTCACACCATGAGACATGGGCAAAAATTCTTTCTTGGACTCAAGCATGTTAAACCGCTTCAACACCTTTTCGATGTACGTACTCTGGGTCAAACCCAGCAACTTCTTCGATCTATCTCTATAGATCTTAATATCGAGTATATAAGTCGCTTCACCCAAATCCTTCATTGAAAAGCAGTTCCCTAGGTTGTTCTTAACAACTTTCAGGGTAGGAATGTCATTCCCAATCAACAGTATGTAATCTACATACAATATCAGGAAGACAACAATGCTCCCACTGATTCGCTTGTAAACACAAGGCTCATCTTCATTCTTGATGAAACCAAACTCTTTGATTTTCTCATCAAAATGAAGATTCCAACTTCGAGAGGCCTGTTTCAGTCCATAGATGGACTTATTCAGCTTGCATATTTTAGTGGCTTCATCTGGGGATACAAAACCCTCGGGTTGTGTCATATACACTTCCTCAAGGAGGTTTCCATTAAGGAAAGCCATTTTGACATCCATCTGCCAGATCTCGTAGTCATAATACGCAGCAACAGCAAGCAATATCCTTATGGACTTTACCATGGCAACAGGGGAAAAGGTCTCATCATAGTCAATACCATGAATTTGCTTGAAAACCTTAGCCACCAGTCGCCCTTTGAATGTCTTGTACATTCCCATCCATGTCGGTCTTCTTCTTGAAGACCCACTTGCACCCTATGGGTCGTACCCCTTCAGGTGGTTCCACCAAGTTCCAAACTTGGTTTGCATACATGGAGTCCATTTCGGATTTCATAGCCTCAAGCCATTTGTCGGAGTCCGGTCCATTCATAGCCTCTTGGTAGGTTGTTGGTTCATCATCATGATCCATAAGCAACACATTACCTATTTGAGACACGAGAAATCCATATCTCTCAGGCTCAAACCTCGGTCTACCAGATCTACGTAGGACTTGTGTTCCTTGAGCAGGTTCTCTAGCTACAACATCTTGTAGTCCTGTCTCAGAATCCAATTCTGGTTCATTCACTACATGTGGTTCTTGAACTTCTTCAAGCTCTACCTTTTCAGTCTTTCTTGATAAGAACTCTTTCTCCAAGAAGACACCAGTCCTTGCGACAAACACTTTGCCCTCAGACGGTAGGTAAAAGTAATACCCTTTCGTTTCCTTAGGATATCCCACCAGATAACATTTATCCGATTTGGGTTCCAGCTTGTCAGGCATTTGACGTCTCACGTATGCCTCACAGCCCCAAATTTTAATGAACGAACATACTAGGACGCTTCCCAGTCCATATCTCATATGGTGTCTTCAGAACCGTTTTCGTTGGAGCGCGATTCAATGTCATTGCAGCAGTCTCTAAAGCAAAACCCCAAAAGGAAACAGGCAAGTCTGCATGACTCATCATCGAACGTACCATGTCTAACAGAGTACGATTTCTCCTCTCAGACACACCATTATGTTGTGGTGTTCTAGGTGGAGTGAGCTGTGATACAATACCACACTCTTTCAGATGATCACGGAACTCATGACTCAGGTATTCGCCACCTCGATCAGATCGGAGTGCTTTAACCCTTTTACCCAACTGGTTTTCTACTTCATTCTTGAACTCTTTGAACTTTTCAAAGGTCTCGGATTTGCACTTCATAAGATACACATATCCGTATCTACTGAAATCATCAGTAAATGTAACAAAGTAGAAATACCCACCTCTAGCCATGGAACTCATGGGTCCGCATACATCACTATGTACAACACCCAAGAGATCCTCAGCCCTCTCAGTATAACCAGTGAAAGGAGCTTTAGTCATCTTGCCTAACAAACAAGATTCGCATCGCTCAAATGATTCATAATCAAATGAGTCCAAAAGTCCATCTCTATGGAGCTTGGATATGCGCTTCTCGTTGATATGTCCCAGACGACAATGCCAGAGAAATGTAGGGTTCGAGTCATTTGTTCTTAGTCTTTTATTATTTTCTACATTACAGATCAGATGGTCCAAGTTCAAAACATAAAGACCATTAAACAATTGGGCTATAGCATAACAAACATCATTCTTAAATATAGAACAACAGTTGTTCTTAATTATAAAAGAAAATCCAATCATGTCCAAACATGAAATAGATATAATGTTTTTAGTTATGGCCGGAACAAAATAACAATTATCTAGTTCTATTACAAGCCCACTGGGCAAAGAAAGACGGTAAACCCCTACGGCTACAGCAGCAACTCTTGCTCCATTGCCGACGCGGAGGTCCACCTCCCCTTTACTCAGCAATCTTCTCCTTCCCAGTTTCTGCACATTTGTACAAATGTGAGAACCACATCCGGTATCCAATACCCAAGATGAAGGAGCAGAAAGGTTTATCTCTATAACGTGAACATTTGAAGCGGAAGTCATACCTCCCTTCATTTTCTGCAGACCTTCAATGTACGAAGGACAGTTCCTCCTCCAATGACCAGCCTTGCCACAGTGGTGGCATTTCCCTTCCTTCACCGTGCTTTTCTTTTTCATCAGTGCAGAAGACTTGGGCTCAAGATATGACTTAGGTCCCACCTTCGTCTTCTTAGAGCCCTTGGCCTTGCCCTTGCCCTTATGCACCATCAGTATGGGGCTGGCAGGCTTGGCCTTCTTCATATTGATTTCGGCAGTTCTCAACATGCCTAGGAGTTCGGGCAGTGTCTTGTCTATTTCATTCATGTTGTAGTTCAAGACGAACTGCTCATAACTGTCCGGCAACGATTGCAGGATCAGATCTGTGGCCAACTCTTGACCAAGAGGAAAACCCAGCCTTTCAAGGTTCTCTATATACCCAATCATCTTGAGTACGTGAGTCCCTACTGAGTCTCGAACTCCCATCTTGCACTGAAACAATGCTTTTGTGACGTCGAACCTCTCTTGACGAGCCTGCCCTTGAAACATTTTCTTGAGATGCTCGTCAATCTCCTTGCACCCCATGTTCTCATGTTGCTTCTGAAGCTCAGAGTTCATAGTGGCAAGCATAAGGCATTCGACATCTAAAGCATCATCAGTATACTTCTTATAAGCATCCTTCTCAGCACGGGAAGAGTTCCCGGTCGGCACCTCGGGGGCTTCTTCATCCAAGACATGGAGCTTTCGCTCTTGCCTGAGAACAATTCTCAGGTTCCTATACCAGTCCATGTAATTAGTCCCACTGAGCTTATCCTTCTCAAGGATGGCTCTCAGAGACAACGTGGAGTGTGAAACACTTGCCATGGAATTCTACAAGAATTTATGCAGAATAAAATCAGTACCAAAATTCAAATACAATTTATTTTAATTTGGACTTCAATTAAAACACTCCCACTATTTTATTCGAAATGATAGCCCTCACTAACAATTCAGAGAGTTCATGCGAGCTACTCTCTTAGTGGACAAGATCCGTATTTCACCAACACAATGAGTCAGCTTTGGCTTTCCTCTCACGATGCGGTTATTTAGGTAGGCAACGCTTGCCAATTGCATCCTCATGCAATTCTTGTATGGTTGGTGAATAACTCCTTACTCGCATCCATCATATGGTGCATGCCAACCCTATGCCTCTAGGCACTCAACCTTTGAGGTCACCTAGTTAAGCTGGACCCGATGTCGACAGTGGGATATCACAATTATCCGCTCGCACCCTTACCAAGATAGATTAATGCACCTTGCTTTGGCAAGCCCACACTTCATCGATCGAGGTAGGAAGAGTGTCATCCATCGGAAGGCATCCGAACACTTAATATTTGATGAAGGGATTTTGATTATAGGTTAACAGTTAACCATGATCAACATTTGATCAATGTGCACATCCAAAGAAAAACAAATTTTTCTAAAACCACATGCATCCCTTATGTGCACAACCTGACACCATCAACATTTGATAGAAGGAAGGGCTAAATCTGAACATTCGGAAACTTCCAAATCCTCATATTTACATGCATTGGACAAAAGCAAAGACAACTAAACTTAAAGCAGTAGACAAGCTCATCTCTCTATGTTGGATTCAAAATCCAAAACAAACTCGAGGGATGGTTACTACTAAGGAGACTACAATTTCTAACAATTAGAAATTTCCACGAAATCCCAGACGTTCTTGGCGGGGTACCAAGACTAAATATAGACATTTAGAACACTTCTAAATCCCTGCGTTTACACGCACTGGAATAACAAAACTTTCAATACAACAATCATGGCCGAAACCTGGCTCTGATACCACTGTTGGGTTTCTCTATGAGGATGGCACAACACTTGTGCACGCAGCGGAAGAATAAAAAAAACATCAAGAAAAACCCCAAAAGAGATGGGATCGGGCAATGGTAGTTGCATCAAGAAGTTAACATACAACTAGGCAAAAATTACCTCGGTGGCGTTGAGTCACAACTCAACGGAGATGCTCCAAGTTTCGTGTTCTTGCTGGTGGCGAGTCCTACGTGGAATGATGTCCACGTCTCTGCAGAAATCCACACGAGCGGGAGAACGCCGACCTTTCCGTCGCACGGACAATCGGGAAGGAGAATGACCGCACCTTGCTTTCCCATGGACTGCTAGGTCCGCGCCAGGGATAGCAACACCAGCGACAATCGCCGGAGAGGAGGAGGTCGACGGAGCGAGCACGGCGGCGGAATCCTTCCGTCGCCGAGATTCGGGATCGGCGGAACGAACGAAGAAATCGCGGAACACTTCCGTCGATTCGATCAGTACTCATTCCCAAAAAACCCTAAGTATCTATTTATACCAAAGGCATAAACAGACTTAAGAATATCGCTATCCGCGGACCACCTAGAAAATTAGGGTTCCAGAATCGGCGAGAATCACCTAGCAGATTCGGTGAAAATCAATCGGCGAGAATCACCTAGCAGATTCGGTGAGAATCAATCGGCGAGAATCAGAGTACAATACTCGACGATTCACGTCGAACGTGGATTGAATCACCTAGGATCAGCGAGAATCACCTAGGATCGGCGAGAATCACCTAGGATCGGCGAGAATCATAGTACAATACTCGATGATTAACGTCGACCCTCGGTCGACTATTCTTACCAATCCTTCAAGATAACATTTGCCCAACCCGACGATCCTTTAAGGCAACACTTTGCCCATAACCCCATTCAGGTCGGTGATTGGTAACCTTTACCAACACAGTCAATCATCCAACTTCTCCACATCTCTTATGTGCGACCCTGCAGGCTCATATCGCGTTGGCAGTGAGATTACATGTTTGACCACTTCTAGATCATCAAGGTAACTCCAACATATTGATCTCACAAGGAACACAGTAAGTTGGAGTTAATTTCGAGGTGGACTTGAGATTGAAGTCCTTAGGGTCGGCGGTAACGATGGGGCTTTAATATTGCGGATAAAGAAAATAAAACACTATCAACTACTCCTATGCAACGCCGCTATGCGATGCTTCGCCAGGCGGGATGGAAGACTAGTCGGGCCGCTATGCACCGAATCACTAGGCGGATGGACGAGAAGGCTAGCGGATGAGGTGGTTAGAACAGCGGAATGATGGTCATGAGCACCTCTTCACAAAGCATGCCACTAGCAATTGCTAGTGCGGCAAGGGTGGATGCTGGTGGATGGAGTATGGCGCAACTCAAGTAAATAACGAAAACATACAAAATCACATAGACATGATTGTATAAAAACATTTTACAAACTAAGCATACTTCATCAATATAAATAAAGTTAAACACCAATATTCAACAAGAAAGCAAGAACAAGTCAAGAGATCGACCGAATCCGAAGTCTTGCTGAGGATTCACAGTTGGAATCGTCGGGTTGTCATTCCGCATCCAAGCTCGGCCCTCAACTGCTTTCGGGGTAGAGAAGGGCTGTCACCACCTTCCAATGGCCCATCTTCTTCATCTCACGATAGCGGACGAAGTTTGCTAACTTTCCTTTGCTTGATGGTTGTGGCGTCAAACCCTACTTGAAGCTCACGGATGAAGGAGAAGGCTGAGAGGAAGCTCCGGCTTGGATTTGGCGGTGAAAGCTTGCCCGGAGCACCTCCCTAGGGTGGAAGATGAAGGGGAACGACAGAGAAGGCGGAAAACGGCGGAGAAATGTCGAGCTCCGGATCCTCCTTTCTATTAGGGCGAGACCTGCACTATTTATACAAAGCAGAAATGAACAATGTGCACGATCACAGGCGCACGACCAGTGGTCGTGCGCACTATGTTCGGTGATCGTGCGCACTGGCATGGAAGATCAGGAAGAAGAACTGGGATAACGTGCACGAGTAGTGGCGCACGACCAGTGGTCGTGCGCACTAAGTTCAATGGTCGTGAGATTACCCCAGACAGGACTCCAGAAAAGAGGAATCAATGCACAAGATCAGTGGCGCACGACCGGTGGTCGTGCGTATTATGTCCAGTGGTCGTGCGCTTACCCCAGGCTGATTTTGGAAAACGAAGAGTAGTGCGCACGATCAGGGGCGCACGACCAGTGGTCGTGCGCATTAGATCCCATGATCATACGCAGTATTCCTGTTTCACAACCATCCTGGAACACGCACACAACCCCTGTACCGAAAGGAAAAACCAATCACTGATATGTGCAAATATTTCAGGCAATCACAAATAGGAGTACAAACAATAAAAGTAACAAAATACACAACCACGGGCATAAATGTGCACTTCCTATGGAAATAAAGATTAGAAGAAATAGGAACGATAAAGAACTAAAAGTTAAGTGCAAACACGTGAAAACTATCACAGATGAGTCCAAAATAGGTATATAAAGTGGACTCATCACTAGGTATCCCAAGCCGCGCTAGAAACTCACTAGACAGAAAAGAATGTGATGCACCTGTATCAAACAGTGCTCGTGCCAGCGTGACGCAAATCATCACAAATCCTGTGACAATCAGGTCACACACACAAGTCGCATACACATATGCATTAAGCAAAACATACAAGCAATATAAAACTCAAACACTAAACTCGAACCTGTGATGCCGTCACTTTGCTTGATGTACTCCTGCAGGACAAGATTGTAGACCCGGGGCTGCGCCTGAGAGGCAGAGGATTCCACCACCGCCTTTCCTTTTTCTACATATGATGCTCCCGCCTTCTTTTCACTCTTTGGCGGCAACCGACAATCTCGAGCTATATGCCCCACCCATCATAATTAAAGCATGTACGAGTATCCGGCTTTGAGGTGGCCCCCGACATTGCTCCCGATGTAACTGAAGAAGGAGCTTGTTGAAAGAAATTGTACCTAATCACCTAGAGGGGGGGTGAATAGGTGACTAAATCTTTTTAAACTTTTTAGGCAGATTGCAGATTATATCACAGAGTTATAATTACTACTTCATAGAAATCAATCAGCAATTACAGAATCAAACATGCACAAAGTGAACACACAGATTTATAGTGGTTCCCCAAGGTTTGGGTACATCCACTTTCCCCCTTCGCCTATCTAGTAGTGTACTAGATTCGGTCAAACTCCTCCACTATCTCAGATCCTCAGATCTTACACTCAGAACCCCAAAACAGGTTCCTACAGCTCAGGCCCAAGGCCCTACAACTCAGTCTTCTCCAAAGACCTACACTCAGCCACAAGTCCTACACTCAGCCACAAGGCCTACACTCAGCCACAACAGGCCTACACTCAGAGAAATAGATCTCCTACACTCAGGCACACCGGCCCTACCACTCAGCCTTTATAATTGCAGGCTTATAACTCAGATCCCTAAGGATCCTACAAGAAATATAGAATACAAAGTATATACCTACAACTCAGGAAAAGAGAGATGAGTTGACAGGTTCTTGATGAGTTCTTGAATGAACTCTGCTGAGATCAATCTCACTTGGCTTTCTTCAAAGCTTCTTGAAAGTAGAACACAATAGGATTGATTCTCTGCAGCTGATCTTCAACCACTGCAACTTAAGATTCAGAACTAGGTCTGAACCCTTCTTCACAGCCTGGTTCCAACGGCTGTCTTCTTGGAAGGAGCTCTCTCTCTCTCCAACTTCTTAGATCTTCACTTGATTCTTCAATGAATAGCTAGATCTTCTTCTCTTTTTCAATCTCTTAGACTTGTAAAAATCATCTCTTTCTGTTGATGGTATAAGCCTATTTATAGGCCTTATTCATGGTAACCGGCTGATCCAGTTCCTAACAGCTTTCTGACATCTCTGACAGTTGCAGTAGACCGGATGGAATGGCAGCTGTCATGTCATCCTATCACTTCTTGAAATATCTGTAACTGTCTGAAAGTGTCGAGACAATCTGTCTTTAAGTGTCGACACTTATAGACTAAGTGTCGACACAAGTATACTAAGTGTCGACACTAGCCTTCAAGGTGTCGACACAACTCCTTGTGTTGTAGATTTTACTTCTCGACACAGCTTCTTCAATATGTGTCGACACTGATATTGTGTGTCGACACAACTCCTTGTTCTTCAGTACTTTGTTGATTTCTTGTAAGTGTCGACACAACTCCTTTGTGTCGACACATCTTCATGTGTTGAACTTGTTCAGTGTCGACACATCTTCTTGGTGTCGACACATGCCTTCTGTGTTGATACTTGCTGAGTGTCGACACTGCTCCTTGTGTCGACACATTCTTCTTTTGTTGATACTTTTGCTGAGTGTCGACACATCTCCTTTCTGTCGACACTTGTACTTAGAATTTTGTTGAACTTTGCTGAGTGTCGACACAGCATCCTAGTGTCGACACTTTCTTCATGTGTTGAGTCTTCTGCTGTGTGTCGACACATTCTTCATTAAGTCGACACTTTCTTCATGTGTTGAGTCTTCTGCTGTGTGTCGACACATTCTTCATTAAGTCGACACTTTCTTCATGTGTTGAGTCTTCTGCTGAGTGTCGACATATTCTTTATTATGTCGACACTTATACTTAGACTCTGTTGAAATTTGTTGAGTGTCGACACAGCATCCAAGTGTCGACACTTTCTGATGTAGACACAGTTCCTCTGAGTGTCGACACTGCTTCTAAGTGTCGACACAGCTTTACTGGACTTTTCTTCATTGAGTGTCGACACAACCTGCATGTGTCGACACTTTCTGTCTGGTGTCGACTCTGCATCCCTGGTGTCGACACAATTACTCCAAGTGTCGACACTGCTTGCCTGGGTGTCGACACAAGTCTTCTTAAGTGTCGACACTTTCCTTCTGGGTGTCGACACATGGACTTAGAAACTTTTCATCTTTCCCTGCAAATACTTAACCTGCACAAGGCAACTCAAAATACATCAAATACATTTTGATGTATATCATTGAGTAGGGTAAGGCTTCTTCAAATCAGGTACATTTAAACCAATGTACCCAACAATCTCCCCCTATTTGGAGAAGTCATAACCCTTAGTCAATGATATACACCATACAGAATAAAATCATAGCATGATGTAAAGCAGGATTACATAACAGGGCAAATTCATAAACATGTAATAAACAAAACATATATATAACAATTATCTCAAAACATTTAATGTAATAGATTTATCACACATTACATAGTTCTAAGAACTTCAACATTATCATTATCCAAAAGTTTACAGAATATTTAAAATCAAAAGATTACAACTGTAAACTAAAGATAAATTCTATCATATTGCTTCTCAGTTTCCTTGATCACTATGCCCTTCCCAGATTGTATCTTTGCTTGGACTGGGGCTTCAGCATCTTCAGCAGCAGCAGACTTCTTGCCTTTCAGATCCTTCTTCTCTAGCTCCTCAGCATTGATCTTCTGCCTTTCAAAGTAATGATAAGGCTTGGGAAAGTACTTACTAGGCTCCTGGGCAGTAGGAGGTAGCTTTCCCATCTTAGCCTTTCTTCTATACTGCACAATGGCTTCTTGTCTGGTCTCATGCTTCCTCCACTCCAGTTCAGAAAACCACTTGTTTCTATCTTGAATATTGTCTTTGGCAGCCTTCCATGCAGTTAAGATAATATTCCTTGAAGTGGGGCTCCATTGTTCAAAATCAGGCCTTTGTTCAGCTTGCTCTCTGAACCTCTTCTTAGACAATTTGGCTTCTTGTTCTTTCAGTAAAGATTCTTGCATAGCCTCAGATACTGGCTGAACCACTTTCTCTATGATGACATTGTGCTTTCCCTCAGGTGGGCTATACATGGACTGTATATCTGCTTGTACCATATCAAAGTCTGGAGTAGGGTAGATTACTTGAGCCACTTCAGGTTGCTCCCCTCCAAGATAAGCAGGATGAATCCCAGACTCTGCAACATTGTCATCATCACATAAAGGAGGATAACCAAGAGTTGCTCTGATAGAATTAGAAATCCACTTGGCATGATCAGAGCTGGCTTTGACTAACACCCTCTCCCCATTTATGACTTCTCTTTCCATGTGATCTCTTAGATCATCCTTTTGAAATCTTATTTGGGCATCCAAATAGTTTACTCCATCTTTAAAGAAAGGTTTCAACATTTGGAGCTTTTTAGTGATCAACTTCTGAGAGTTGTCAATAGTAGAAGTAACAGCAGTTATGCCCTCTTGTAAAGCTTTATCAAACTCTGCCTTAGCAGTAGCATTAGATGTAGTCTGTCCAGCAGCTATATTCTTCATCTCTGTGATAATTACATTGTGTAAAGCAGTCAAATTGTCATTCATCCTTAGCTGATTCTCCAGAACATATCCTTGCTTCAGTGCAATGTCATCCACTTGAGCTTTTATCTTCTCCTGATGAGTAGCTAGATAGACTACTGCATTCCCTCCCTTATGGAAGCAGTCAGTCATCTCCTTCTTATTTAGTTTCATCTCAAATCTAATAGACTTAATGTCCTGTGCCAGATCAAACTGTAGAGATTTTTGCCCTTCATCTACATACTTTTTATATAGCTTGCCTTTGCTCATCAAGCTTTATCTGTATAGCAACCATCAGAGAACTGTAATCTACAGATGGTGCTGGCTGTAGTGCAGGCTGTGGTGTAATAGTTTGTAAAGCCTTTTTGTAAGTTTGGCTCCTTCTTTTAAATACTTGGAATTTCCTCTTTTTAGCTCTAACAGCCTCCTCATCTTCAGAAGCTGATGTGCTTGCTATTTCTACCCTCTCCCTATGTAGCTCCTCAACATCCTTTGGCTTCTCAGGCTCTTTCCTTGCAGTTTCTTCTAGAATCTCCACTTGCTCCCCCTCAACTTGGGACTTCTCCCCCTCAGCAGCAGCATTTTCCTTCGCAAAGTCTGTTTGTAGAAGATCTGGGAATAGTTCTTCTAGGGTAAATTCTTGTTGATGAAGGGGTGGAGAATTCCTGATCTCATCAACTACTTGATCAGACACTACTTGATCTACAATAGATGTGTCCTCCATGACAACATCTTGGGGTTGGCTATGCGTTGGAGTTTGCTGATTAACATTATGTAATGAATCAGACAATACATCATCCTCAATATGGAAATCTAATGCATTAATCTCAGTGATTACCTCAAGTATAGTGTGGGTTGCTTGTTCACTTTCTAGAGGTGTTGGCTCTTCAACCAGTAGAGGCTCCCCCTGGATGGAATCCTGGTGTATTGGGCTAGCTTGAGGTAGCTCCCCCTGCCTTTCTGCATCATCTTGTCCAGCTGGAGACTTTCCAGCAATTCTAGTGTCTTCTTCATCAGGAGAGAACACTACTTGTTCCTCAGAACTGCTAGATGATTCTTGAGCCACAGGGGCTGACTTCTTCTTCTGCTTTTGGGGTGTTACCTTCTCAGGTGTTGGCAATTCCTTGGTCAAGACCCTATCCCACCTTGAGAAGATCCTCATGTCCATCTTCCTCATGTGGTTGATCTTTGATCCTGCAGCTTGACTCATTACTTCTGGTATACTATCAGCCAAGTAAAGACTGAGTATCCTACCCAAATTGGGTTTCTTCAGGCTCTCCTTAATCTTCTCAAACACTACTCCAGACCAATCAGTGTTTAGTTGGAAGATTAACCTTGTCATTAGACTGAACATATATGCTGAAATCCTGTCATGCCCTCCAGGCTTACTCAAGATCACCTTGTCAACAATTTCTGAGAGAAATTTGCCTTGGCTGTTCATCCCCTTTCTATTGAACACTGATCCAATTTTCATCTTGGAATCCAGTCCACACAATGTTAATGCTTCTCTGGTCTTAGAAGCAGAAACTTCATCTTCTTCTTTAGTCCTTGGTAGGGTTAGTACCTTTCTCAAACTCTTAGGTGATACCTTCACCTTTTCTCCATGAACCCTTGACTTTATCTTGAGTCCAGATTCGTCTAGGGTTGCTCCATTCAGAAATTCTAGAACTTCTTTCTTCCATATTTTGGTTGGCTCTGAAACAAGAAAATCTAACCCTGAGTTTGCAACTAGGGTTACCACATCCTTGATCTCTGTTTCTGCGTCATCAAACGCGTGCCGCACCAGTTTATAGCCTTCATTCACGTTCTCTTCGAGCTTAGGCGCCATTAGGGTTTGAAGAATTTGAATTGAGAGAAGAGTGGTGTCGACACACAAGTTTGGTCTCGAAACTTTGGTGAGTGTGTCGACAGACAATGTTGAAACCCTATTTATATCGTTCTAGAGTTGAAGATGAAAGGGCGCGTCAACAAACTCAAATTGTGTCGACACTGCTAAAAAGTGTCGACACAGACTTATAATGTCTCGACAACAATGTGTCGACACAAGTATAGTCGATAGAATATATGTGTCGACACTTGTTTATGTGACGACACCGCTTAGCTCGACACTTAGTCGAGACTTTACTTCACTAATTCTGCACAAAGCCTAAGTGTCGACACCACCTTGGATGTGTCGACACCTACTCTGTATGTGTTGACACTAATTTTCTGAAGTGTCGACACCAACTTCCTAGATGTGTCGACACTATTTCTCTGAAGTGTCGACACCAATTCTCTGTCTCGACACAGACAACTCTGTGTGTCGACACTATTTTACTTAGCCATTTCTGTAAACTTATTCTAAGTTTATCATACCTAATTCAATTTTAAACCTATTGAATTTGGTTTCTTCTAAAAGCTTAGTATACATGTCAGCTAGTTGATTATCTGTATTAACATACTCCAGTGAAATATCTTCTTTTTCTACATGTTCCCTTAGAAAATGATATTTTATTTCAATGTGTTTGGTTCTACTATGGGAAACAGGATTGTTTGCAATAGATATAGCACTAGTAGAATCACAAAATAGTGGTGTTCTACTTACCTGAATACTATAATCCTCAAGCTGATGTTGTATCCATAGAAGTTGAGCACAGCAACTTCCTACAGCCACATACTCTGATTCTGCAGTGGAGATAGCCACACTTGTTTGTTTTTTGCTACTCCATGAAATCAGTCTTCCACCTAGGAATTGACAGGTACCAGTTGTACTTTTCCTATCTTCCTTGTAGCCTGCAAAATCTGCATCTGAATAACCTGTCAGTTCAAAGTCTCCATTCCTAGGGTACCAAAGGCCTAGATAAGGTGTGCCCTTTAGATATCTCAGTATCCTTTTGACTGCTGTCAAATGAGACTCTTTAGGGCATGCTTGGTACCTAGCACAGACACATGTAGCATACATGATATCTGGTCTACTTGCAGTCAAATAGAGTAGGGAGCCAACTATCCCTCTATACAAATTCTCATCTACAGGTTTCCCTGCATCATCTTTGCTAAGAGACATACTTGACCCCATAGGAGTCTTCATGGTACTGGATGAATCCATACCATACTTCCTTATCAGTTCTAGGGTGAACTTAGACTGGCATATGGATAAACCATTCTCAGTCTGTCTAACTTGGAGACCCAAGAAGAACTTAAGTTCCCCCATACTGCTCATCTCAAATTGTCCTTGCATTAGTTTTGCAAAATTTTTGCAAAGACTACTTTCAGTAGACCCAAATATTATGTCATCTACATATATTTGGACTAGTATGATCTTGCCTCTGGATTCCCTAAGGAATAGAGTCCTGTCTATTTTCCCACTTGTGAATTTATTCTCAATGAGGAAACTAGACAGGGTTTCATACCAAGCCCTAGGGGCTTGTTTTAACCCATACAAAGCCTTCCTAAGTCTATAGACATAATTAGGTTGAGTTGAATCAACAAAACCTGATGGCTGTTCCACATAGACCTCTTCCTTTAGATTACCATTCAGAAAGGCTGACTTAACATCCATTTGGTATACTTTAAATCCTTGATAGGTTGCATAGGCCAGGAACATCCTTATGGCTTCCAGTCTGGCTACTGGAGCAAAGGTTTGATCAAAGTCAATACCTTCTTCCTGCCTATATCCCTTTGCAACCAGTCTTGCTTTGTTTTTAATAATCACTCCATGTCCATCCATCTTGTTCCTAAAGATTCACTTGGTTCCAATTATGTTGTGTTCTTTTGGTTTAGGAACAAGCTCCCAGACTTTGCATCTCTTGAACTGATTTAGCTCCTCTTGCATTGCCTCAATCCAATGAGGGTCTAGGATGGCTTCTTCAAACTTCTTTGGCTCTACTTGGGATAAAAAACTGGAGTAGAGTGCTGCACTCAGATTTCTGCTCCTTGTTTGTACCCCTTGTCTTAGATCACCAATGATTTGATCTGCTGGATGATCTCTTAGATGTCTATTAGCTGGAGGCAGCCTGGCTTCAGGTTGAACTCCTTCAGTTTCTTCATCTTGCTGCACTCCTTGGTCTTCTTCTGCATTAGGTACATGTAGTACTCCCCCTGGACAACAACCACTATCATCTACATGCTGACTTGCAGTAGATCCTTCTTCTATAGTGAGCTTGTCCATCTTCTTAGTAACACCTGTGGAGCTGCAAATACTTCTAGACAACTCATGGTTAATAAGTCTAGCTTCATCAAATACTACATGTACTTACTCTTCTACAACTTGAGTAGACAAGTTGTAGACCCTATAAGCCTTACTATTATTGTTGTACCCAACAAAGATCCTCTCTTGCGACTTGGCAGCAAACTTAGTCAAGTAATACTTTCCATTGTTAAGTATAAAGCACTTACAAACAAAGATCCTGAAATAGGATAGATTTGGTTTTCTGCCTTTCACAATCTCATAGGGGGTCTTATTGTGGCTTTTAGCAATGATAGCCCTATTAATTACATGACATGCAGTATTAACTGCCTCAGCCCAGAAATATTCTGAGAGAGATGTGTCACTTAATAGGGTTCTACCAGCCTCAATCAAGGTTCTATTTTTCCTCTCAACAATGCCATTTTGTGGAGGTGTTCTTGGTGAAGAAAATTCCTGAAATATCCCAAATTCTTCACATAGTTTTGTCATACTAACAGACTGGAATTCAGTACCATGGTCACTTCTTATCTTGACCACTGTACTGTCTAGTTCATTCTGAATTTATTTGACAAAACTATAGAAGATACTAGGTGTTTCAGATTTCTGTCTAAGGAAGAACACCCAGGAAAACCTTGAGTAGTCATCTACAACCACAAAGGTATAGACCTTCCTACCTAGGCTGTGAACTGGCATAGGACCAAAGAGATCCATATGCAAGAGGTATAAGCACCTCACAGCATCTTTGTTTTCAATGCTACTAAAGGTGGATCTAGTCTGCTTGCCCTTTTGATAAGCTGAGCATATTTCATCTTTAATACACTTAACTTGAGGACCATTCCTCACTAACTCTTTGCTATAGAGTTGGCCAATTGTCTTGTAGTTGAGATGGGCTAGCCTCTTGTGTCATTTGACACAATAAGAGACTTTCTCATCAGCTACAAGACACACTAGAGAACCATTGTTCTCAACCATAATGTCTAGGAAATAGACATTCCTCTTTCTATAACCTGTCAAAATGATCTCTTGATCATTTGACCTCCTGATATGACAACCATCTTTAACAAATGAGATGTCATATCCTAAATCACTCAGTTGACTTATACTAATAAGGTTATGTTTCAAACCTTTAACATAAGTCACTTGAGTAATTGTAATATGGGTGATAGAAATGTTACCAAAACCCTTGATGATTCCTTTTTCAGAACCACCAAAGGTGACTTTAGGACCATCCTTGATTGGTGTGTAGTCCTTTAGCAATCCCCTAGTTCCAATCATGTGTCTGGAACATCCACTGTCCAAGTACCATATTGGGGCATGGCCACTTGGACTCACCTGCAAAACAGATTAGTTGACCTTAGAACCCAAAGAATTCTTGGGTCCTTGGTGCTGGTTAGTTTGCCTCTTAACAAAGCTACCTACAGACCTTCCAACAGGTAGTTTGCTACTCAACTTGGCATTAGAATTATGCCAACAGTCTATGGCAAAGTGGCCTACCTTGCCACAGCACCAGCACTCAAATATATTGTACCTTTGCTTAGGTACAACCCTAGTTGTTCTATCTACAGCAGGCTTGTTAAGAGCTGGAGCTTTGCCCTTAGACTTGGACTTTACAGTCCTAGCAGGGTTAGTAAACCCCAATCCAGTTTTACCCTTGTGAGGTATAAACTCATCAATCAAAGGTAGAACAGACTTAGGTTTAGAAAACCTTGCAACTATGTCTCTCTCCTTCTGAAGACTAATCTCCAGATTTCTGATTTGATCATTCTTGAATGTTATAGTTCTCATCTGAATAACAGTTATGTTCTTCAGTCTGGCTATTTCATTTAACTTTTGATCAATCAACTTCTCAAAATCAGTTGCAGCCACATTGAGACTTGCAATCTCCTTATCCTGACTCTTGGCCAAGGATTTGCTTTTCTTAAATGCTTGCAACAAAACTCTATATTCATCAATCAATTAATGAACATCCCCTTCAGACTCGGATCCACTGGCATCACTTGATGCTGATGTAACTGAATCTGAACTAGCACTAGAAATTGAACTTAAAGAATAATTTTGTACCTTACTAGATCCAGGCTACTCCTGGACTTTGTCACCTTCTGACAATGCCATCAGTCCTTGACACTGATTGTCCTCTTGCTCATATATGGAGTTCATTATCTGGATGAACTCCTCTTCCTCTTCTTCAGCAAACAGTCCTACGTATGCTTCAGCTTCTGACTCAGTTTCTAAAGAAGACATGTCTAACAGGCCTTTGTCCTTCTTGGCAACAAAGGACCTTTCCTTTTTTCCCTTGAATTGAGTCTTCTTCTTATCATTAGACTCTTTCCTTTTCTCTGGACAGTCAGCAATAACATGTCCTTGTCTGTTACAGCAATATCATACAATTTTTGATAAAGTTGCCTTGCTTGACTTGGGCTTTCTCCTGTCTTTCTTTGATGACTTCTTATTCTAATAATAGTCATCTTTTCCCTGTGAAGTGGATGGCTTTGACCTCCACTGTTTCTTCTTTAGAAACTTCTGAAAGTGTCTTGTGAATGCTTCAAAGTCCTCATCACTTTCACTGCTTTCAGACTTTCTGCTTTCTGAATCATCTGACTCAGTCTCAGCAACCTTTGGTGGTGGAGATGGAGACTTACTTCTGTATTTTCTGGTGGCTTCTGTCTTGAATGCCACTGTTCTTTCTTTATGCTCACTTCTTGTAGTCTTCTCCTCTTCTTTCCTTACCATCAACTGCATTTCATAGGACAGCAGTTTTCCAAACAATGTTGGAGGAGCGATATCTACTAACTTGGCCATTTCCCTAATGGCATAGATCTTGGTGTCCCAATCCTTTGTTAGGGACCTCAAGAACTTATCATTCAGCTCATAATTGCTGAAATCTCTTCCATAGGACATTAGCTCATTCACAATCCTATAGAACTTCTTATAGCATTCTGTTATGCTATCAGACCTACCTTGCCTGAAACTTTCATATTCCTGGTTTAACAAAGACTTTCTGTCCTGTCTCACTTCTTCAGAACCCTCCACATACACTATCAAGGTATCCCACATCTCCTTAGATGTCTTATAGTGTATTAAGTTCTGAAAGTTAGCATCATCTATGGCACTTACAATGATATTATGAGCCCTCTTATCCATTTTGACTAGAATTATCTCATCTTTTGTCATTTCAGAGAAGTTCTTAGGTGTTCTCTAATTTGCATCCAGGACTGAAACCTTCATAGGCACATATGACCCTTCTTTAACTGTGATATATATTCTAGGGTCTGAGTCTTCCACAAACAGTCTCACCCTTTCTTTCCAGATGCCAAAAATCTCTTTTTTGCAAATGGGCAACTTCATGGATCCAAGTTTCTTATGATTCTCTGTTGAACCCATGTTTCTTGATTTTCTTGATTCTGCACTTTACTTATACTGAATCTGCCAACAGGATCTACTCAGACAGTTAAGTCCTTTTTGAGTAACCTCCCTCTAATACCACTTGAAAGAAATTGTACCTAATCACCTAGAGGGGGGGTGAATAGGTGACTAAATCTTTTTAAACTTTTTAGGCAGATTGCAGATTATATCACAGAGTTATAATTACTACTTCACAGAAATCAATCAGCAATTACAGAATCAAACATGCACACAGTGAACACACAGATTTATAGTGGTTCCCCAAGGTTTGGGTACATCCACTTTCCCCCTTCGCCTATCTAGTAGTGTACTAGATTCAGCCAAACTCCTCCACTATCTCAGATCCTCAAATCTTACACTCAGAACCCCAAAACAGGTTCCTACAGCTCAGGCCCAAGGCCCTACAACTCAGTCTTCTCCAAAGACCTACACTCAGCCACAAGGCCTACACTCAGCCACAAGGCCTACACTCAGCCACAATAGGCCTACACTCAGAGAAATAGATCTCCTACACTCAGGCACACAGGCCCTACCACTCAGTCTTTATAATTGCAGGCTTACAACTCAGATCCCTAAGGATCCTACAAGAAATATAGAATACAAAGTATATACCTACAACTCAGGAAAAGAGAGATGAGTTGTCAGGTTCTTGATGAGTTCTTGAATGAACTCTACTGAGATCAATCTCACTTGGCTTTCTTCAAAGCTTCTTGAAAGTAGAACACAATAGGATTGATTCTCTGCAGCTGATCTTCAACCACTGCAACTTAAGATTCAGAACTAGGTCTGAACCCTTCTTCACAGCCTGGTTCCAACGGCTGTCTTCTTGGAAGGAGCTCTCTCTCTCCAACTTCTTAGATCTTCACTTGATTCTTCAATGAATAACTAGATCTTCTTCTCTTTTTCAATCTCTTAGACTTGTAAAAATCATCTCTTTCTGTTGACGGTATAAGCCTATTTATAGGTCTTCTTCATGGTAACCGGCTGATCCGGTTCCTAACAGCTTTCTGACATCTCTAACAGTTGCAGTAGACCGGTTGGAATGGCAGCTGTCATGTCATCCTGTCACTTCTTGAAATATCTGTAACTGTCTGAAAGTGTCGAGATAATCTGTCTTTAAGTGTCGACACTTATAGACTAAGTGTCGACACAAGTATACTAAGTGTCGACACTAGCCTTCAAGGTGTCGACACAACTTCTTGTGTTGTAGATTTTACTTCTCAACACAGCTTCTTCAATATGTGTCGACACTGATATTGTGTGTCGACACAACTCCTTGTTCTTCAGTACTTTGTTGATTTCTTGTAAGTGTCGACACAACTCCTTTGTGTCGACACATCTTCATGTGTTGAACTTGTTCAGTGTCGACACATCTTCTTGGTATCGACACATGCCTTCTGTGTTGATACTTGCTGAGTGTCGACACTGCTCCTTGTGTCGACACATTTTTCTTTTGTTGATACTTTTGCTGAGTGTCGACACATCTCCTTTGTGTCGACACTTGTACTTAGAATTTTGTTGAACTTTGCTGAGTGTCGACACAGCATCCTAGTGTCGACACTTTCTTCATGTGTTGAGTCTTCTGATGTGTGTCGACACATTCTTCATTAAGTCGACACTTTCTTCATGTGTTGAGTCTTCTGCTGTGTGTCGACACATTCTTCATTAAGTCGACACTTTCTTCATGTGTTGAGTCTTCTGCTGAGTGTCGACACATTCTTTATTATGTCGACACTTATACTTAGACTCTGTTGAAATTTGCTGAGTGTCGACACAGCCTCCAAGTGTCGACACTTTCTGATGTAGACACAGTTCCTCTGGGTGTCGACACTGCTTCTAAGTGTCGATACAGCTTTACTGGACTTTTCTTCATTGAGTGTCGACACAACCTGCATGTGTCGACACTTTCTGTCTGGTGTCGACTCTGCATCTCTGGTGTCGACACAATTACTCCAAGTGTCGACACTGGTTGCCTGGGTGTCGACACAAGTCTTCTTAAGTGTCGACACTTTCCTTCTGGGTGTCGACACATGGACTTAGAAACTTTTCATCTTTCCCTGCAAATACTTAACCTGCACAAGGCAACTCAAAATACATCAAATACATTTTGATGTATATCATTGAGTAGGGTGAGGCTTCTTCAAATCAGGTACATTTAAACCAATGTACCCAACACTTGTCCCTTCGTCTTGGGTCTTTTGCCCCATTTCTTCTTATAAAATGACTTCGTCGGTCTGGGCACTTTAAACTCTGGCTGTGACACAGCCAATGCCCTCTTCCCTTACACCCTCTTCATTTCTTTTTCCAGCGCGCTTGTAGTGTCGACCAACGCCTGGAAGCCTTGGTTCATAGAACTTGAAAGCAGGAACATCAGCTCGTCCCGCATTCCTTCGTAGAACGTATTTGTCTTTCTCTGCTAATCAGCAAATATCGAACCCGCATACCGCCCCAAGCGTGTAAACTCATGCAGGTAAGCTTCCACACTGCCATCACCTTGCATCAGCCTTTGGAATTCATTCTCCATGGCAATCCATTGCGCCGCAGGAAGGTGTTTCGCTAGGAAGAGTCGAGAGAATTCTTCCATCGATACTTGTATTAAGGGACGACCCGCCAAGTGATGCAGCTCCATCTCGTCCCACCACAATCTATCCTCTCCTTCAAGTAAGAAGGTAGCTAGGGTGACTTTATGATGCTCCTCAATTTCAATCGCCGTCAAGATCCGCTTGACGCGTGATAACCAATCTTCAGCCTGTGTAGGAGCTCCCACTCCCGAGAACGTCGGCGGGTGAAAACTCATAAACCGCGTCAACTGCTTCTCAGCGGTTCGAGGATTCACAGCCACAATAGGTTCCGGCCTGGCCTCCGCCTGTTCTGGCCTCACGGCCGGCTGCGCCTGTCCTTGCGCCTGCCCAACCGGCTGTCCTTGAACCATAGCAAACAAAGCCTCAGTAATTTGTCACACAGTTTCTGCAGACGGCGGAGGTGTAGGCACCTCAGCTGGTGTCGTACTTTCATTCGAACGCTGGGGCTCCGATTGCCCCGCACCACTCCGAGTCACCTAAAGGGGACAAGACACACACATTAGCGGCCTTATCACGTTTGAACTCCTGAATGTCCATGATAGGAATGCAAAGTCTTTGAACTCCTGAATGTCCATGATAGGAATGCAAATTCTTGTGTTTGAGGAACCTGCGCGTTCCTATTTTGTGTTGTTTGCTTGTGTAAGGCCGATAATGTGTGTGTCTTGTCCCCTTTAGGTGACTCGGAGTGGTGCGGGGTAATCGGAGCCCCAACGTTCGGATGAAAGTACGTCACCAACTGAGGTGCCTACACCTCCGCCGTCTGCAGAAACCGTGCGACAAATTGCTGAGGCTTTGTTTGCGATGGTTCAAGGACAGCCGGTTGGGCAAGCGCAAGGGCAGGCGCAGCCGGCCGTGAGGCCAGAACAGGTGGAGGCGAGGCTGGAACATGTTGTGGTTGTGAATCCTCGAACCGCTGAGAAGCAGTTGACGCGGTTTATGAGTTTTCACCCGCCGACGTTCTCGGGAGTGGGAGTTCCTGCACAGGCTGAAGACTGGTTATCGCGCGTCAAGCGGGTCATGACGGCGATTGGAACGGAGGAGCATCAGAAAGTCACCCTAGCTACCTTCTTACTTGAAGGAGAGGCTAGATTGTGGTGGGACGAGATAGAGCTGCATCACTTGGCGGGTCGCCCTTAGCACAAGTATCGATGGAAGAATTCTCTCGACTCTTCCTAGAGAAGCACCTTCCTACGGCGCAACGGATTGCCATGGAGAATGAATTCCAAAGGCTGACGCAAGGTGATGGCAGTGTGGAAGCTTACCTGCATGAGTTTACACGCTTAGGGCGGTATGCGGGTTCGATATTTGCTGATGAGCAGAGGAAGACGAATAGGTTCTACGAAGGACTGCGGGACGAGTTGAGGTTCCTGCTTTCTAGTTCTGTGAACCAAGGCTTCCAGGCGTTGGTCGACACTACAAGCGCGCTGGAAAAAGACATGAAGAGGGTGCAAGGGAAGAGGGCATTGTCTATGTCACAGCCGGAGTTTAAAGTGCCCCGGCCGACGAAGTCATTTTATAAAAAGAAATGAGGCAAGAGGCCTAAGACGGCGGGACAAGCTCCTTCTTTAGTTGCATCGGGAGCAACGTCGGGGGCCACCTCAAAGCCGGATACTCGTACATGCTTTAATTGTGGGAGGGTGGGGAATATAGCTCGAGATTGTTGGGTGCCACCAAAGAGTGAAAAGAAGGCGGGAGCGTCATATGCGAAAAAAGGAATGGCGGTGGTGGAATCCTCTTCCTCTCAGGCGCAGCCTCGGGTCTACAATCTTGGCCTGCAGGAGGCTATCAAGCAAAGTGACGTCGTCACTTGTACGTGTTTAGTGTTTGAGTTTTATATTGCTTGTATGTTTTCCTTAATTCATATGTGTATGCGACTTGTGTGTGTGACCTGATTGTCAAAGACTTTGTGATGATTCGGGACACGCTGGCGCGAGCGCAGTTTGATACAGGTGCGTCACATTGTTTTCTGTCTAGTGAGTTTCTAGCGCGGCTTGGGATACCTAGTCGTGTGAAGACAGATAACATCAGAGTGATGTTGCTGAATGGCTGTTGGATGCTTGCGGATCAAGCTTGCGATGTGGCGGTCCAAATAGGAAGTCGGGATTTCAGTTTGACTGCATCTGTATTGCCGATATCGGAATTCGACGTGATATTTGGTATGGATTGGCTTGCGGAGCAGCATGCCTTGATTGATTGCCAGTCCAAAGAGATCACGTTAGGGCCAGAATACCGAACATGAGACAAAGTTCGCGGGTATGTGAGGAGTGGGCGGGACGTTGTTGTCTGCACTCCAAGTCTTGAAGGTTGTTCGGAAGGGTGCAGCGCCTTGATTCAGGCTATTGAGCCTAAGGCCAGTGTGGGTGATGTTCTGATTGTGTCGGAATTTGCAGATGTGTTTCCCAAGGATCTCCCTGGGCTACCACCCCAGCGAGAGATTAACTTCACGATCAAGTTGTTGCTAGGTACGAAACCTATGGCCCGCTCGCCATATCGCGTCACGCCTAAGGAAAAGGCGGAGTTGAAAGTCCAACTGCAGGAACTGATGGAGCAGGGGCATATACGCCCAAGCATGTCTCCTTGGAGCGCCCCTATGCTTTTTGTGAAGAAGAAAGACGGTGGCTTGCAGTTATGTATTGATTACCGCGAACTGAATAATCTGCTGAGATGAATAAATATCTGATTCCGCGGATTGATGAGCTGTTTGATCAGCTAGTGGGATCGTCCGTCTACTCGAAGTTGGACTTGAAATCTGGTTATTACCAATTGAGGATCCGGGAAGAAGATATTCCCAAAACCGCATTTGGAACACGGTACGGGCACTACGAGTTCACGGTTATGCCGTTTGGGCTGTGTAATGTGCCCTCGATATTTATGGACTTGATGCACCGAATATTCCGCGAGTACCTAGATCTGTTCGTGATAGTGTTCATTGATGATATCCTAGTGTACTCGAGATCGGAAGCCGATCATGAGCAGCATTTGCGGTTGGTGTTGAATACATTGAGGCAGAATCATCTCTATGCCAAGTTCTCAAAGTGCGAGTTTTGGCTATCGTCGGTGGCTTTTCTGGGCCATGCGGTGAGTGAAGCGGGCATAGATGTGGATCCAGCGAAGATAAGGGCCATAGAGGAGTGGCCAGTGTTGTCTTTAGTGGCCGAGGTCCGGAGTTTCCTTGGACTTCCTTGGACTAGCAGGCTACTACCAAAGATTTGTTGAAAACTTCTCGCGGATTGCTTTGCCGCAAACCATGTTGACGTGAAAAGAACAGAAGTTTGTTTGGTCGCCAGAGTGCGCGCGGGCTTTTGCAGAGCTGAAGATTCGGTTGACCACGGCGCCTGTGTTGTCATCGTCATGTTGTACCGATGGATTTGTAATCTACAGTGATGCTTCAGGGAGCGGCTTAGGTCGCGTGCTTCTGCAAAATGGAGAGATGATTACTTATGGCTCACGTCAGCTGAAAGTGCACGAGCGGAACTATCCCGTCCATGATATTGAGTTGGCGGCGGTGATCTTTGCACTAAAACTGTGGTGACACTATCTTTATGGTGTGAAGGTGGAAATCTATACAGATCACAAGAGCCTGAAGTACATATTGGAGCAGAAGGACTTGAATATGTGACAACGAAGATGGTTGGAGTTCCTCGGGGACTACACCTTTGAGATTCACTATACTCCTGGGAATGGGAATGTTGTCGCGAATGCCTTGAGTCGGCGGACTCCGGGAAGAGCAGCATGGTTGCAAAGGCATGATGAACATCTCATCCAGGAGCTGGAAACATTAGAGATTTCTTGTGTTGACAAGAATTCCATTGCCAATGCATGTTTGAACTGGACGGAGGTGCAATGTGACCTTGCGGACCGAGTTCGACGGGCAGCGGAGTTGGATGAAGATCTCATACGTTATGCGAAAGCTGGGCCAGAAGGTAAATTCTCCTGGAATGACGGTCGTTTGCGAAAAGAAGGCTGTTTGTGCATCCCAAATGTGGGTAAATTGAGGGAAGAATTGATGTATGAAGCACGTTATACGAAGTACTCAATCCACCCAGGGAGCACGAAGATGTTCAAGGATATGAGAAAGCTATTTTGGTGGCCAGGGTTAAAGAATGATGTTGCTCTTTATGTGGCCAAATGCCAAACCTGTGCTATGGTGAAGGCGGAATGCCAGAAACCAGGCGGTTATTTGAAGTCGTTGTCGATTCCAGAGTGGAAATTTGACAATATTTCTATGGATTTCGTGCACGGGTTGCCGAGATCTCAGCGAGGGAACGATTCCATCTGGGTGATTGTTGATCGGCTAACAAAAGTGGCACATTTCCTACCGAACAGACGAGATGATTCGGTGGAAACTTTGGCAAAATTGCACGTGGAATAGATTGTACGGCTTCACGGTGTTCCTCAGAGCATCGTGAGTGATCGAGATCGGCGATTAACGTCAAAGGATTGGAGGCTAGTTCACCAGCTGTTGGGCACGAAGTTGACTTTCAGTACGGCCTTTCATCCCCAAACGGATGGCCAAACTGAACGAACCAACAGAACGATGGAGGACATGCTCCGAATGTGCGCCCTCGACTTTGGGAAGAGATGAGAAGATCATCTCTACATGGTGGAGTTTGCTTATAATAACAGCTACCAGGCGAGCATCGGGATGGCACCGTATGAAACTCTATATGGAAGGAAGTGTCGTACTCCCTTGGCTTGGGTAGAAGAGGGCGAAGCTAGAGTTTATAATCGTAATGAAGTCGATAAAGCAAACTCAACCATTCGTGCTATTCGAGAGAAGTTACTCATAGCCCAAGTTCATCAAGCGAAGTACTACAACGCCAAGCACCAGAACGTGGAGTTCGCGGTAGGCGATTGGTTCTACTTGAAGATCAAACCCTTCAAAGGCGTATCCCGGATTCGACGTTTGAAAAAGTTGAGTCCAAGATATTTGGGTCCATTTGAAGTGGTTGAGCGAATCGGATAAGCTGCGTATCAGCTAGCTCTTTCGGCAGACTTGGGTGGACTACATGATGTGTTTCACATCTCGGTGCTTCGGAAGGCCGTGAAAGATCCAGCGCAAGTGATCACGGATGATCGTGTTGTAACACCCCCATCTGTCGCATGGCATATAACAGAAGGTCCAGCTGGAACCCGATGTCATATACCACAGACATTCGGAAGGGTTACCAAATGAATATTCAAACCATCCAATTAAGACTACTCGTCCTACACAGAGCATTCTAGCGGAAGTTTTTAAATGTTGAAAGAACCCAAAACTTGAATCCAATAAATATGAATGTCCACAACTACAAAACAGGAATGACACCTAAGAACACTGAAGAGGTACATGGCCTTATGGCCTTACAAATATTAACTTAATAAAACATGTCTTACATACATCGGCTCGCAGGCCGGCCACACATGACAAGAGTAAAAACATCTATTCTACGGCCTTCTAAGGCCAGCACAGCAACATGGGCTCCAGCCCGCTACTTGGTACTCGGCTCCGCAGCACCTGCAAGCACAATTCCACCGCACGGTGGCAAACAAAGCAACGGTCAGCTAAAAGCCGACCAAATTATAACGACCCCGCCCCTTACTCGGGACGGCGGTGCTCTTTCCCTGCATAGCATTAGTCCAATAAAATAATCTAGCGCAATTATATTTCGCCATAGGTGTAGGCTCGCACGGCCAAACACCCCGTGCACTCAGGGCACATTAACAGTGAATCCGGTCAATACCGTGGCTTCACCACCATCCCAAAGATGGCAACTAAGTGAGCATTTAGCCTATCTGACCACCATCTAAGGCTCCGACTATGCCTACGGCCAGTGCCCATCTTCGGATTTCTCGCACCGTACCACATAGCCTGGGTCCAATTCCACTTGCCCGTTGCTCACGCCGTATATACAATTTAAGTCCTACGCGCGGGCCAAGCTTCTCTCGGATCCCAAATTTTTCCCAAAACAATCTCATAACCCAGTTATGATCAAGGCCGGTTCCCAGACCGCCAAGTTAGCAGAACACGTTTCCGCTCAATTTTCCGGGTGCGCCTTGAAGTTAACCTCCAAGGATCCCTACTGCAATCTACCGCGTAGAAACCCGAAAAACCCAAAGCACGGAGTCTTCTCCGGCAAATCATATCAAATGCAACATCACCGATCCAGACAAAACACGTCCGGGTAGGCTTCACACACAATGCCTATGCCCGTACTTACGATTTCGGGCTCTATATGCAACACAAGGGAGACTATTCACATCAACCCCAAGGAACACCATGCACTCACTGCACACTCGCGGGAGCGGGATTCCCTATGCAGAAAGAAAGAGCTTCAAACGCTCAAGTTGAGAATCGTTACCCTTGTAGTCCGTTTTGGCGCCATGGAAAAACTACGCGGACAGAACTCTTCGCAACGACCTTCCCTCCACGGATCCGCTCTCAGACTTCAAAACGGTGCTCCGATGCTCCGCCGGCGGCCGGAAACCTCCTTCTTCTTCCTCTTTTCTCTCACTTTGGAAGAAGAAAGCATTGGAGAGAAAATGAGGAATTAACCCCCTATTCCCGGCCTTAACAGAGCAGAATCTCATCTGGGCCGTCGGATCTTAATTAAAGAAAACGAACGGCTCAGATCTGCACAAAATTCTCCAGACCTGGGTCGAACACGGCTTGGCACACGGCCGTGTCCCAGGCCGTGTTCCTCGATCCAGGCACGATCGTCGAACTGAGAGACGCACACGGGCCAAGACACGCCCGTGTCTCACCTGACACGCCCATGTCGGGTTCCGCGACACGTCCGTGTTCGGGGGCGTGTCACGCATAACCGCCACGGCAACGGACACGACCCAACTGCACAAGTGTAGGGACACGGGTTGGTACACGCCCGTGTCGGATGACACGCCCGTGTCATCCGGCCGTGTTCTTGGCCGTGTCCTTCTCGGGATGAAAACGGCTAAAAAATCACCAGCCAGACACGGCCTTGGACACGCCCGTGTCCTAGGCCGTGTACCCCTATACAGGCACCAAAACCCTTTTTCGCGACCGACTCGCACACAATTTTCGGGGCGTTACAAAGCCCCCCCCCCCCCCCCCACTTAAGGAATTTCGTCCCGAAATTAAACAAAGGTACACAAAATCTAACTGATACCTGAGTGGAACAACTCGGGGTATTCCTCCAACATAGCTTGCTCTCGCTCCCAAGAAAGCTCCTCACGTCCGCAATTATCCCAACGGACTTTAACCATTCGGACCTCCTTGTTGTGGAGTCATTTAACTGCAACATCTTCAATTCGTACTGGTCTGACCCTTGTTGTTAACTCATAATCAACCGGTACATGATTGTCCGCAATGATCTACGAAGGCTATTGCACCGCCTTACGCAACACCGACATGTGGAACACGTCATGCAGCCCACTCAACTCCGTCGACAGCTTCAACCTATACGCCGTCTCGCCAACACGCTCCAGGATTTCAAATGGTCCAAGGTATCTCGGACTCTGCTTCTTCAAGCGTCGAACCCGTGATATACCCTTGAACGGCTTGATTTTTAGATATACCATGTCGCCAACGTTGAACTCCACATTTCTATGTTTGGCGTTGTAATACTTTGACTGTCTATCCTGAGCAATCCTCAGCCTTTCCTGAATTGTCCGTACCATTGAAGTGTGTCTTCCACCGCTTGACGTTTAAACAACTTCGATTCGCCTGCTTCCAACCAAGACAACGGCGTACGACACTTCCTCCCGTACAAGGCTTCGAAAGGCTCCATTCCAATACTTGCATGAAAGCTGTTGTTGTACGCAAACTCCACCACGTACAAGTGATCCTCCCAATTCTTCCCGAAATCTAGGACGCACATGCGAAGCATGTCTTCCATAGTCCTGTTGACTCTCTCGGTTTGGCCATCTGTCTGCGGGTGAAAGGTTGTGCTGAACTTTAGCTTAGTACCCAACAGACCAGGCACGAACCTCCAGTCATTTGACGTGAAGCGTCCATCACGATCACTAACAATACTGTGAGTCACACCATGCAATCGTACAATATTATCCACGTAGAGTTTGGCTAACTTTTCCACCGGATCTTCCTTCATTACTGGGATAAAGTGCGACACCTTTGTCAACCTAACTACGATCACCCAAATGGCGTTGTTTCCCTTTTGCGATTTCGGCAAACCGTGCACAAAATCTATAGATATGTCGTCAAACTTCCATTCTGGGATAGGAAGGGATTTCAAGAAACATCCGGGCTTCTGGCATTCCGCTTTCACCAATGCACAAGTACGACACTTTGCCACATCCTTCTTCAAACCCGGCCACCAGAATAATTTCTTCATGTCTCTATACATCTTTGTGCTTCCTGGGTGGATTGAGTACTTGGTATGATGAGCCTCATACATCAACTCCTCTCAAATATTATCCGCACTAGGAACGCATAGACGACCGTCCTTCCTTAGCAATCCCATCTTCAACCACAAACTGGGAATTTGACCCATCCAGAGATTCTTCCATCATCTGCTTCATACTGTTATCCTGAACTAAAGCCCGCCGAACTCTAGCCGCTAGGTCACACTGCACCTCTGTCCAAAACAGTTTTGCCTCGGCACTAGACTGCTTATCGATGCAAGATATCTCCAATGCCTCCAACTCTTGGACCAATCTCTCATCATGTATTGATAACCAGTTGGCTTGTGCGGCAATCTTACGACTCAACGCATCCGCCACTGCATTACCCTTCCCAGGCACATAATGTATCTTGAAGGTATAGTCCCCTAAGAACTCCATCCACCTCCGCTGCCTCATGTTCAGATCCTTTTGGTCCAACAGGTACTTCAAACTCTTATGATTGGTGTAAATATCGACCTTCACACCGTACAGACAGTGCCTCCAAAGCTTTAGAGCAAATATCACGACCGCTAACTCTAAGTCGTGGACCGGATAATTCCTCTCGTGAACCTTCAGTTGTCGTGAACCATAAGCAATCAACCTCCCATGCTGTAACAAACACAACCCAAACCATTATCCAAAGCATCACTATAGATCTCGAACCCTTCGGTTCCAACTGCGAACATAAAATAGGCGACGTGGTCAAACACCTCTTCAACTCTTCAAAAGCCCATTCGCACTCTGGAGACCACACAAACTTCTGATCCTTACTTGTCAACGTCGTGAGTGGTAGTGCTATCCGCGAGAAGTTCTCTACGAAGCGCCTGTAGTAGCCAGCAAGCCTCAGAAAACTCCGGACCACTGCCACCGTAGTCAAAGTAGGCCACTCCCGTATCGCCACTATCTTCGCCGGATCCACAGCTATTTCTTCTCCACTGACAACATGACCAAGGAGCGTTATCGAGGATAACCAGAATTTACACTTGGAGAACTTTGCATACAACTGACTTTTCCTCAATGTCTCCAACACCATGTGTAAATGCTTGTAGTGATCCTCCTCACATCGCAAGTACACCAGGATATCATCGATAAATACTATCACGAAACGTTCCAGGTACTCTCTGAACATCCTATTCGTCAGATCCATAAACACGGATGGCGCATTCGTCAACCCAAACGGCATGACCGTGAACTCGTAATGCCCAAACCGCGTACTGAATGCTGTCTTTGGGATGTCGCTCTCCCTTATCCTCAATTGGTAGTAACCAAATTTCATATCTAACTTCGAATATACCGTTGACCCAACCAACTGATCAAATAGATCGTCAATCCTGGGGATCGGATATTTGTTCTTTTCCGTAAGCTTGTTCAATTCCCGATAATTGATATAAATCCGCAAGCTCCCATCTTTCTTCTTAACAAAGAGAACTGATGCGCTCCAAGGCGACAAACTTGGACGCACATAACCTTGCTCTAGCAACTCTTGCAATTGCACCTTCAACTCTGTCATCTCTCTCTTGGCGCTATCCGATATGGAGAGCGTGACACCGGTTTGGCGCCCGGTACCAGCTCAATGGTAAAATCAATCTCCCGCTATGGAGGGGCTACTGGGAGATCATCTGGAAACACACCAGGATACTCAAATATGACTGGAATGCTGTCCAAACCAGGCTTAGGCGTCGAAGTCTGCACTAGAGTGACATACAGTTCTGCCCCAGACCGAACTGCCTTGAACACCTGAAGGGCTGACATCAAAATTTTACCCGACCCCTTCATGCCAGCGAAAGTCGCCTCATGACTAGCTCTCAACTGACCCCCTAGCAACTTTGATCAACGTATGCCTGCTGCTCCGAGAGCCTGACCATACTAAAGATCACGTTGAACTCTCCTAGCGATAGAAACAACGCTTGCAAATCAAACTTTTGACTCACAATCCATACCTAAACGCAACAGATTCTATCTGCGCGCATCGAGCACTACTAGTCAACAACACATCCATTATGACTTTTGCCATCGGAAGATGTACTCCGACACGCAATACAATTCCTTTGGGCAAATGGAGACACAAAGCCCCATTTAACGAACGGTTATCCCGCCGGACAAACGAAATTCAGAACAACGCTTAGGACAAGTGGTTCTAGGCTAACATGCACAAAGACAACAAGTGTCTAAAGCTAAATGCTAGAATTTTAAACCTTACCTGTCACCACGTCTGCTTGCTTTCTGCCTCTTGCTGACCCAGCCTGTACTCTTCAGACTTCCTCTCGGACTTTGCACGTCCGCTCCAACACTCACGAGCAAAATGTCCCACTTTTCCGCAGATATAGCAAGCTCCTGGGACTCGACTTGTAGTTGCTCTCGACGCATCAGCCGAAGGGGCTGAGTTCGAAGTCCTCTGCTTCTTGTTCCATCTGCAGAATCCTGACTTAGAACTAGGCACTTTGAACTCTACGTTCTATTCTCCTGAGTCCTTACCTGCTCCTGACATAGCTTCCTTAATCTTCTGAGCACCATCCAAACATTCTCGGGCAAAGTGCCCTTTCTTGCCACAAGCTCGACAGTCGTACATGACTTTGCTAGTCCCAGCCTTAGCCCCCTCTTTATACGTTCTGTGGGATGCAGTCCTCCTAGGATTTACAGAGTTCGATACCCCACTCACTTGCATCAGGTGAATCCTCCCCAAATCTACTTCCAACGATCTAGCCGACTCCACCAGGGCTCAGAATCCCAATAGTTTTGGTCCTACCAGTAGGATTCGCAGCTTACCACACAGCCCATTATAGAATCTATCAACTATAGACTGTTCGTTCTCCAATTCAAAGCATGGGTAGCGGCTTATCAAAAGGAATGCCTGCAAATACTCATCAACTGAGTGTGTACCCTGCACCAAGCACATATTCAACGACTGACCTGATGGCCTCCTAAATGTCATTTGATCCAACACAACACCCGACATTGAAGTCATCTCAGGGACAAAAGGTTGCACATTGCTTCCCTGCTATGCACTAGTCATAGCGAGTACCACTTCAACGATCCTTCTTATGGTTTCAAACGAAAGAGGGGTCTCAAGCGCGCCATTGGGTGCACTATAATCCTCAGAAACCAGATGTTCTGTCGGCTCTGCGCCACTCCCGGTCACCTATAGTCGTACAAAACACCAATAAGTGACCAAACAAAATTGCAAAAAGCAATTATAGTAACGCGCAGGTTCCTCAAACACGAGTATTTTTCACTCCTAAGTGGACATTCATGGGTTCTTTTTAATGTTATAATGATGACGCACACATGTGCTCACCACCCCTTAAAAAATTCGCCCACGAATTCATTTAAGCCTGACCGTAACCAGAGCTCTGATACCAAATTGTAACACCCCCATCTGTCGCATGGCATATAACAGAAGGTCCAGCTGGAACCCGACGCAATATACCACAGACAGTCGGAAGGGTTACCAAATGAATATTCAAACCATCCAATTAAGACTACTCGTCCTACACAGAGCATTCTAGCGGAAGTTTTTAAAAGTTGAAAGAACCCAAAACTTGAATCCAATAAATATGAATGTCCACAACTACAAAACAGGAATGACACCCCAAAAACATTGAAGAGGTACATGGCCTTATGGCCTTACAAATATTCACTTAATAAAACATGTCTTACATATATCGGCTCGTAGACCGTCCACAGATGACAAGAGTAAAAACAGCTATTCTACGGTCTTCTAAGGCCAGCACAGCAATATGGGCTCCAGCCCGCTACTTAGTACTCAGCTCTGCAGCACCTGCAAGCACAATTCCACAACACGGTGGCAAACAAAGCAACGGTCAGCTAAAAGCCGACCAAATTATAACGACCCCGCCCCTTACTCGGGACGGCGGTGCTCTTTCCCTGCATAGCATTAGTCCAATAAAATAATCTAGCGCAATTATATTTCGCCACAGGTGTAGGCTCACACGGCCAAACACCCCGTGCACTCAGGGCACATTAACAGTGAATCTGGTCAATACCGTGGCTTCACCACCATCCCAAAGATGGCAACCAAGTGATCATTTAGCCTATCTGACCACCGTCTAAGGCTCCGACTATGCCTATGGCCAGTGCCCGTCTTCGGATTTCTCGCACCGTACCACATAGCCTAGATCCAATTCCACTTGCCCGTTGCTCACGCCGCATATACAATTTAAGTCCTACGCGCTGGCCAAGCTTCTCTCGGATCCCAAATTTTTCCCAAAACAATCTCATAACCCAGTTATGATCAAGGCCGGTTCCCAGACCGCCAAGTTAGCAGAACACGTTTCCGCTCAATTTTCCGGGTGCGGCTTGAAGATAACCTCCAAGGATCCCTGCTGCAATCTACCGCTTAGAAACCCGAAAAACCCAAAGCACGGAGTCTTCTCCGGCAAATCATAGCAAATGCAACATCACCGATCCAGACAAAACACGTCCGGGTAGGCTTCACACACAATGCCTATGCCCGTACTTACGATTCCGAGCTCTATATGCAACACAAGGGGGACTATTCACATCAACCCCAAGGAACACCACGCACTCACCGCACACTCGCGGGAGCGGGATTCCCTATGCAGAAAGAAAGAGCTTCAAACGCTCAAGTTGAGAATCGTTACCCTTGTAGTCCGTTTTGGCGCCATGGAAAAACTATGCGGACAGAACTCTTCGCAACGACCTTCCCTCCACGGATCCGCTCTCAGACTTCGAAACGGTGCTCCGATGCTCTGCCGGCGGCCGGAAACCTCCTTCTTCTTCCTCTTCTCTCTCACTTTGGAAGAAGAAAGATTTGGAGAGAAAATGAGGAATTAACCCCCTATTCCCGGCCTTAACAGAGCAGGATCTCATCTGGGCCGTCGGATCTTAATTAAAGAAAATGAACGGCTCAGATCTGCACAAAATTCTCCAGACCTGGGCCGAACACGGCTTGGCACACGGCCGTGTCCCAGGCCGTGTGCCTCGATCCAGGCACGATCGTCGAACTGAGAGACGCACACGGGCCAAGACACGCCCGTGTCTCACCTGACACGCCCGTGTAGGGTTCCTCCACACGCCCGTGTTTGGGGGCATGTCACGCATAACCGCCACGACAACGGACACGACCCAACTGCACACGGGTAGGGACACAGGTTGGGACACGCCCGTGTCGGATGACACGCCCGTGTCATCCGGCCGTGTTCCTGGTCGTGTCCTTCTCGGGATGAAAACGGCCAAAAAATCACCAGCCAGACACGGCCTTGGACACGCCCGTGTCCTAGGCCGTGTACCCCTATACAGGCACCAAAAACCCTTTTTTCGCGATCGACTCGCACACAATTTTCGGGGAGTTACACGTGTGCCGGTAGAGTATGGGCTAACAACGAGAGTTAGACCCATTCAGATCAAGGATCGAGGCGAGAAACAGTTGTGGAACAAGACGGTCGGGGTGGTTAAAGTCTGATGGGACAATTGCGGCCGTGAGGAGCTTACATGGGAGCGACAGCAGACCATGCGAGTGGAGTTTCCCGAGCTATTTTTGTAGCAATTGCATAGTGAAACTTTTGTTGTAACATAAACGTTTCATGATATAATTTTTGGTTGCTGGTTGCCTTCCTGTATACGAATTTCGAGGATGAAATTTCTTGTAGGAGGGGAGGGTTGTAACAGCCCATTTTTCAGCAGGCAAAGTTTTTGGGTTACACGGCCTGGGACACGGGAGTGTCTCAGGGCGTGTCCTGCGTTCGACACTTGAGTCATGCGGTCAACAAAATTTGGTCGACGATCGTCGAGTGCTTAGGACATGGCATGTGACAAGGGCGTGTCACAGGGCATGTCAGCGTGGTCGACGAACTCAGCCTGGAGAATTTGAGCTGGGGCGTGTCTAGTGTCGTGTATGGGCACACAGCCTGAGACACGGGCGTGTCACAGGCCGTGTGAGTCATGGGTGATTTTGAGATTTTGCAGCCTGATGAACACGACAACAGACACGGGCGTGTCTGAAGGCATGTCGGGTGACATGGCCCGTGACACGAGCGTGTCACATGCGCGTGTCACTGGATTGGATAAGTCGGTTGAGCATCGCTTGAGGCACACGGCTTGGGACACGGGCGTGTCACAGGCCGTGTCAGGCAAAAATTGTGCTTTTGTGGAAAAATCGTGGTCGTATGTTCCTTCAGCTGGGATCAAATGGCTGAGCTGCCTCCATGCTTGCTTAAGGTCGTTGATGAGAAGGGAAATCTCATTTTGCATTTGGTATTCTTTTTCTACATTCCTAGTGAGAGAAAGGGAGAGGAAGAAAGAGGAGGAGGAAAGGGGCTGGTCACCGGTGCTGCTGCTGTATTCCGACGAGAGATCTGAGGCCGGCGTTGCGGAGGAAAGGCTGTTGCGGATCTTTCTAGCCAGCTAAGAGCTCATGGCACCGAAACGGTCTTCGAGGGTAACGACCTTTCTTCCTAGCAATGTGAAGGCTTCCTTTTTGGCATATGTATATGATTCCCCCACCAAAGGGTGGCTGATATTGGCAGTCTTTTGGGTTGATTCATGGAATCCCCTTTGTTGGCATATAGATTCGGAATTGGAGTATGGAATAGGAATGTTTTGTGAAACCCATCTTGACAGGTTGGTCAGGATTGGTGATGTTGCATATGAGCCGAAAAAGACTCTGTGATAAACGTGTAGTTTAGGAGTCAACGGGTTAGACCTGTGAAAGAAAGTAGCAGGAAGTACTGGAGTGGTAGTCCAAGAAAATACTCGTAGAATGCTTGTGCTACTTGTGTTATTGGGTTCGACCTGTGAAAGGAAGTAGCAGGAAGTACTGGATTGGAATTTCAGGAAATACGCTTTGTAATGCTTAATGTTCATAGGGAGTCTACCTGTGAAGAGAGTAACAGGAAGTACTTGGCTTGGTAGCCAGGAAAGACCCCTGACATTTGTGATATTTGTCGTGTCCACCTACGAAGAGAGTAGCAGGAAGTACTGGTGTGCCCAGGAAAGACCCGCTAATGTTGTGAGATGAATGAGTGTAATAGAAATGCCCAGGCTTGAATGCCAGAACAGGATCGGTGAGACCTACCCTTGCCTTTATTTAGCTGCGAATATGCCGTACTCGGTGATGGCAAGGCGATTTGAGCAACGGGGGGTGGAGGATCTGACCTGCGTTATGTCCGTCCGACGTGAGACCAGAAGGTGTGGTCTGTTGGAGCGCATAGCAAAAGTCTTAGGCCTACATGTCGTGATATAATGGGGGGCTACGGGCTAATCCCGGTTCACTAAGACTATAAACCTCTGGCTGCACGCCATGGAGTAAATGCTCAAGTGAGTTGTCGTTGGGTTGTGACCCTGATACGGTGGTGGGATACTGATTTGTCAGTACACCAAGAATGTGCCCTGAGTGCACGGACCGTTGGGCCGGGTGGCTGACGGTTGTGATGGCATGTGTGCGTGAAAGCACATTATATGAGATATATATATACATGCTTGTGATATGCTATGCCTGCAGGGAAGATTACCGCTGCCCCAAGAAATGGGTAGGGTCGTTATAATTTGGTCAGCTGAATGATGACCGTTGCCTTTGTTTGCCACCGTTGGGTGGATTGTCCCTGTACAGGTGCTGGAGAGCCAAGCGGGATACAAAAGGGTTGATGTCCATGCTGCTTTAGCTGCTGCCTCTGCTAGCCCTCGAAGGCTAATATGGATGTACATGTTATGTTTTCTTTTGGTGTGGCCGGTCTGCGTGCCAATGTTTGGGCCACTGTTTGAAAGCCCTGTAAGGCCATAAGGCCAACTATTTATGTGTGTTGTAAGACATTCCTATGATGTATAAAATGTGGAGTTTTTATCTGTTGGACATTCAAGTGAGGAGTTCAGGTGTAGTGTTATCGGCTTCCGCTAGAATTCAATGTGTTAGGTGCGCTACGCTACTCTGGTATCACTCCGTAGCTTCGTCATCTGTTTTGTGGTATATGTTGTGGGGCCCCAGTCGGACCTTCTAGTATATATTATATGAACGTATGAGGTTGTTACATATAGTGCTGGGGTATCACTTCATCCGGGAGCATGTGGAGCATGGGGACATAGATCTCCAATATGTCTCTACAGACAGGCAGATTGTAGACATTTTCACAAAGCCGCTGGACGAGACCAAGTTCTCGTTCTTCAAAACAAAACTTGGAATGCTCAACAAAGAAGATTAGAGAAGATGGACCCCACAAGAAGGCTCAGAGACAATAATCAGTCAAAAGTTGGAATTCTACAAATTTCTAACTTTTGACTCGAGTAAAAGGTAAAGTACACGAGAAGGAAAATGACCTACTCGAGTAGTAAAATTGACCTACTCGAGTAACCTATATGCCACTCGAGTAACCTACTTGAGTAGCAGAATGGCTTACTCAAGTAGTCAAATCACTTACTCGAGTAGTAAAACTTCTACTCGAGTACTTCAGCACAACTACTCGAGTACTTCAACCCACCTACTTGAGTACTTCCAGACATCACACGAGTAGTTCTAGCCATATCTGCTCGAGTATCTCGATAACTTTACTCGAGTAATATCAAGTCTCTCGAGTATGTGCCAGCCGACTTTTTCTCCTTAATTCAAATTTCCTTATTCGAAACCCGAAGCTTATGCCGCAACTTCTAAGGTATGATTCCATCATTTATCTCTTAATTAGACATAAACCTAGGGTTATATAAATCAAAAATTACAAAATCATTCTACACGAAATAATTTTCTCTCTCGAGTAAGATGACAGTCAGTTCGTCTTCCGCCAAGAAATTACAGAGCCGCGTCATCTTCCTCCCAGCCGCCGTTTTCCCAAGACCTTCTAAGTCATGTCCTCTTCTTCAAAGATTGGCATAGGTTCCGAACTGGTTACTGCTGGCATCGCAGAACTTTCAGATGATTTCCACAATCTAATGATACTTCTCGACACCGCCGGGCTTACCTTCATTCTCCAAGAACCCTGTAAAATCCTCTTTCTAGATGTTGTCGAGTTCTTCAGAAATGTCAAGGTTAAGCGACATGCCGCCGTTCTCAAGTCTAAAGTCAGAGGAGTCAAAATCAAGCTCACAAAGACATCTGTTTCTCAACTTCTTCGATTGTCGATTGTAGATGAAGAAGATTCTCTAGGCCATGATGAGTCTGACAGAACATGTGTGTTCTGTGGCATTTCTCCTGATGAATAGTACATCAAAAGGTCATAGATGAATCCTGAAGGGAAGTTACTTGTGGATATTATAGGGAAAGTCCTCCTATGCAAGACAAGTTCTATCAGAGATATCTCTCTCTCATTCTTTGATGTTATGCAAGCTATAGTCTGCAGAAATAAATTTCAATTTGGAATGATGATCTTGGACAAGATCAAAGACAACATTAAAGCTCCAAATTATGCCAGAATTATCTCAATTCTGCTCCATGAAATCAATCCAGAAGTGTTCAATTTTTCAAAAGGGACTATTCTTCATCACATGAAGAAAGTTTCCATATCTTCGATTCAAAGATGGGAAGTGAAACTGCAGAATCCCACTCAGGCTGCCAAGGTTCTAGAGGTTCCAGTCACAGAGGATAGGATCTCATCTCCCTTTCCACATCAGATTGCTAGCTCCTTTGGTGCATCTATTGAGGGGGAGCCTTCTCCTTCTATCCCAGGAAGGATACCTACACCTCCAGCAGTTACTCCTCCACCTCAGACTCCAGAAGAGACTCCATCTGAACAACAACTTCAAGAAGCCCTACTCTCAATAGAAGCTGTAATCAGTGAAATGATTGAAGAGCTGACTGCAGATGAACTTCCTCCTCCTCCTCCCTTTCCAAAGGAAACCACTACTGGAATACCAAAAGAATCCTCTCCAGTACATACTCCTTATCAGCCAATTCTTATGCTGCAAACCAAGAGTAGGTTGACACCATTTTCATTTTAGATGAGCAATCACCTGAGCAAGCTGAAGCTCCTTTAAGAAATTTGGACTTCACCATCCCCATAATCACTGAAGAAGGGGATGCCCTGATTCACGCTTCAAGAGCCAAGAGCTCTGTCTCCATTACAGAAATAGCTCCATGGGTTGATCCTCCTCCTCTAGTTCCCTCTACTAGTGCTCCTCCAGCTGCTGCTGCTTCCTCCAATGATTTGATGAATCTATTTGTGCTTATTCTTCAAGAGCAAAGAACCTACTTTGATGCTTCTCTTAAAGATGTTGCTGATAAAGTCACTGCTCTAGAGACTGAATTTAGCAGGGGATTTGCTGAAATTCAGCACAATACTGATCAGCTAAGACACCTCTTCCAACTTGGTGGAAAGGCTCTAGATCACACTATTACTAGTGTTGGTCAAGTTATGGAGCAAGGTGTGACTCTTGCTAATAATCAGATTGAATTGGATAAAAGAGCTGACGCTTCAAAAATGAAGATCTGTGAAGAGGTTGGAACCTTCAAAAAAGATGCAATAACTACATTGACCAGTGATGTCAGAAAGGGGGAGAGTTTGGTGAAAGAATATTTAGAAAAATCAGATGCACTCAAGCAAGAGCTTTGAGAAGCTAAAATGAAAGAGATCCATGATGATGTCTTAGGAAAAATTCAGAGTGTCAAATTCCATTCATATGACACTGATGTATGGATGCATAATCAAATTCTTCCTGAGTTTGCCAAAGATCCAAACTACATTCCTCATCATCTCAACCCTCTAGCTGCTGCTGCTCCTGCTCAACCTCAACAACCTACCTTCTCTCCAAGGGCTGGATACTCAGTTGCTCCTCCAGAATCATATACTCAGGATTGGGAAGATGATCCAGCTGATATATTTCTCAAGGCCCCTCCAGAAATTCACATTCCCAAGAGAAGGTAGTATGGTGAAGGTGCCTCTGCCATCAGGTCAATTCCAAATTCTGATGCTGAAAAGAGGAAGGCTCCTGAATTTGCTGAAATATGGTCTCCTACTTCTAAATCTCTTATCTTGGATACTCTCAAACAGGTTATGGACTACCATGAAAGCAGAAATGAACATTACAGCCCCCAGGAATGGGAATTATATGAGAAGTCCATGATAAAGAGGAGACTCTATGATAGAGAACATGGTAGGAACAACCTATATGCTCCTGCCAAGCCTCCCAAATACTACCCCAAGCCATACAGCTACCAGAGGAGACAGCAAGAGAAGAAAGACAAGCAACAACAACATGAAGCTTAGAGACTTATGAGAATGTGGAAATGTTTTTTTGTAGAAATGATACTTTGGAAAAGCACATTTATATAATTCTATCTTTTGATCATATAATCTTATTTATAGTCTTATGCTTGCTTACACTAATTTATATATTTAGCACTTTTTATATCCATAATTCACCTTAGTGTAAAGAGTTCTGAATTCTACAAAAAGGGGGAGATTGTTGGGTATTGTATCCACATTAACCAAGATTTGATGAAGTCACCCTTGAGCTAAGAAGAATTAAGTTGTATTTGATGCTTTGTTTAAGTTATGTGTTTGCAGGATTCTAGTGCCAAGTGTACAACAATGTCAGTCTATAATGGGTCACCAAACACAGGACCATACAATGTAATCACTCATTGTGTGATCCAAGGTGTTGACTCTTGTGTAGCCTCTCTATTGGGATACACTTCATATTAAAATTCTAGGACTAATTTGAAAAGACTTGTTGCTGAACTCACCATAGAGGAAAAGAATTCAGTTAAAGAATTTATCTAAGTACTTTACTCGAATAGATCCCTTCATACTCGAGTGAAATACTTGGTCTATACTCGAGTAAGAGTCTTTGTACTCGAGTAAGAAAATTACCTCCCGAGTAGTTAAGTAATAGCTCTCGAGTAGCTAAGTTAACTACTCGAGTGGATTCCGTCTCAATCTCGAGTTAACAGGATTTCTTCTCCAGATATTTTCTAAGTAAATTACTCGAGTATTCATATAAGTACTCGAGTAATTTAAACCTTTTATCTCGAGTTACAAAAATCTGTGTCTCGTGAAATTTCTCCTCACTCGAGTAGTCAAGGTCATGTACTCGAGTAGTTCATCTACTACTCGAGTAGTCTAGAGCTTAAACTCGAGTAACTATGTTTTTTTCCCTCAGAATTTCTCTAAGTCCATTACTCGAGTAGCTATTTCTATATACTCGAGTAGTTCTTATTCACTCGAGTAGTTCAGTTTCACTACTCGAGTAGGCCAGAATTCCATTCCAGAAAATTTTCTAAGTCCCTGACTCAAGTAGTTCCTCTAGCTCTCGAGTAGTCAATCAGTTTTCACTCTAGTAGAATTTATTGTACTCGAGTAGTCCAACTCCACTTCTCGTGTATCTGTTTTAGCACTCGAGTAAATCTCTTTATACTCGAGTAGCTGCTCTTCACTTCCAGAATTTCTCTTAGTCTTTACTCAAGTAGTTCTTTTATGTTTACTCGAGTAGTTCTATATAGTACTCGAGTAGTCTTATCTTCACTCGAGTATGTCACTTCATTTTTTTGAAAATTTGTTAAGTTCAGAATTGACAGATTTCTTAATGAGCCTTGATGTGAATTGTCCACGTGTACCTCATTAAGAATTAATTATGACTGTTATTGCAGATCCTATATAAGGTCTTGTCAAACCGACAAACCCTAACCAGAAGTTTTGTAGTCAAATTATTTTCTAAGTTCTCTGAATCTCTGTCTCTCTCCAAGAAGTGAAAGCTGCCGCCGCCGATCTTCATTGTTCACATCCGGCTAGGGTTTTCGATTTCAGAGGATTCAGATCAAGAAGGTTTACAGATCGAGATCATCGGTTAATTCATCATCCTCTATCCGATCGTGTGAAGCCAAAGAAGTCCAGATCTATCATTGTCGAGATTTTCTTCAACCTCTTTGATAAATCCGCAAAGTTTAAAAGAGGAAGATCCATGCCGATTGTTTGTAGATCTGATAAAGATTCATTGTTTATATTTTACATACGCTTTATTTCATTATTGTAGGAGAATTTTCACCGAGTGCAGGTGCCTTTGTATCCGAGATTGTAGGAAGTTTTACTTTCTAAGTGTAGATCCGTTTTGTGGATCGAGATTGTAGGAACTTTGTTCCGAGGCGTATAATTGGTTTTCAATCCGAGATAGTGGAGTAGCCGAGTCTAGTGTATTGCTAGATCGGTGAGGGAAAGTGGATGTACCCAAGGTTGGGAAACCACTATAAATTTTGCGTCGTCTGTGATTGATTGGTAGATAGTTCTGTGCATAGATCTTAAAATTTTTATTCCGCGAAAAGACGCACATATCACCTATTCACCCCCCTCTAGGTGATTTAGGTTGACAACAAAACTCTTTCAGATTCAGCTATCAGATTTCGTCGACCAGAGTATTGATTTCGTCGACCAGAGTTCAGAGTTCATCGAACTCAGCCTTCACTTGAGGAAAGAAAAGGGCTGGGAAAATTCGTCGATCTCAGTTTCACTACAGAACTCAGATTTCATCGAGCTGAGTTCGAAGTTCTTCGAGCTCATCCTGGACCAGGAGAAAGAACGGGGCTGGGAAAATTCGTCGATCTCTATTTCATTGCAGAACTCAGATTTCGTCGAGCTTAGTTCGAAGTTCGTCGAGCACAGCCTAGATCTGAAGAAAGAACAGGGCTGAGAGAATTCGTCGACCTCAGCTTCACTGTTTTGTTAAGCTGAGTTCAGAGTTCGTCGAGCAGAGCTTGAAGTTCGTCGAACGCAGGATTTTAGAAAAGATAGTTGATTTTGGCCAAGTCCAGAATGATGTTGACCCAGCAAAGTCAACATGTCAACAACATTCAGATTCGTTGTAAATCGACATTAATGTCGCCGTCAATCTAAAGTGGATCTCAAGTTAATACATCTGATGATTTAACCACTGTTAATATTGAGACACGTGTCGATCATCTCACCAAAGTGATGGGATTATAAATAGGAGATGAAATCGAGATCTCAATAAGTTTTCAGAAAGAAGTTTTTAGTGGATTAATTTCTGATTAATGAGAGGCGGAGTTCGTCGTCTTCATCCACCATTATTGCAAAGGCCAAGAACTTCAAGATCAAATCAGAAGGTCTTCTAAGATAGCTGGTGCACTCAACATTCGCTCTAGTAGGTTTAGTGTAAAACTCTGAGGAAGACGAATCAGCCAAGGCGTGACCTAGCTGAAGTTATTTTCCCGATCCTAGCCGAGCCAGAACAGAAGATCAATTTCTTGGATCAAGGAAGAAGGAAGGACTAATATCTAATCAGTCCAGATAGACAGGCACAAGAAGTTTCTCTGGTGTCTATAATTCACTTCTTTGAATACATCTTGTAGGATTCATTTTGAATCTGAGTGGTAAGGCTATTGCCTGAGTTATAGGCATGGGTTATAAATACTGAGGTAGGGCAGGATTGCGTGAGTTGTAGGTGTGTGGATTCACACTGAGGTAGGCAGGATTGCCTGAGCTGTAGGAGTGTGGAATCACTTTGAGGTAGAGTTCTTGGATGAACTTGAGTTGTAGGATCTTGGTGATCTGAGTGGTAGGGCTTGCTCCCGAGTTATAGGAGCTGGTTGCGCTCATAGTTGTAGGAGTCGGTTGGACTCTGAGTTGTAGGAGCTGTTTGGGCTCTGAGTTGTAAGATCTGCGGATCTGGGAGAAGAGAATGAAGTTTGGCCGAATCTAATATACTGCTAGATAGGCAAAAGGGGAAAGTAGATGTACCCATCAATTGGGGAACTACTATATAATCATGTATACTATGTTGTACTTGATTGATTGTGATAATTGTGTTGTGTTGTGATATAAATTGATTAGTTGCTTAAGTTTTGAAATTACACCTATTCACCCCGCCTCTAGGTGATTAATTGTTCTTGAATTCCAAACTTTCAGTTACAATGAGTCTTCAAACATAGTTATGTACAATGTAATCCTTCATTGTATAGAACATCATGTTGACCTATGTATAATCTCACTAATGGGGTGTACTTCATCTAGCATCACAAAGGAAGTTGCTATTCAAAAGTTGTAAATTTTGGCTAAGGCAAATTCGTCGAGTGATCACGTGAGGTCTCGTTAAATTCATCGAGAATTCATGTAAGCACTCATAGAATTCATCGAGTTATCTCAGGAGTACTTAAGAGATCACTGAGAACTGCTGATCAGAATGAATAAGTAAAATTTGTAGAGTACTTAAGTAAATTTGTCAAGTACTTACCTGAGTACTCATGGAATTCATTGAGTTCTCTCGAGAAGTCAAGTGAATTACTTTAATACTCCAGAGAAAGTTAAGGTTTGTCGGTTTTAAGTAAAATTCATCAAGATGACAAGTAAATTTGTCGATTACTGTTGAGAACTTTCAGCTAATTCGTCAAAAGGTCTCGTGTAGTCTAAATATCTCACGAAAGCTCTTTCCAAGTTATTTTGACTGGTTTGTCGAGTGGTCTGGAGAGTACACGTGATGTATCAATGAATTGGACTTCAATGAATTTTTGTTCAGTGTCATTCTCATTTTCATGCCTTTCCATAATTATGGCTTCTTCCATGTACAATACATGTGGACGGTAGAACTAAGTTCAAAATTGAGCCGTTAGTGTGGAATCATCTATAAATAGCCTTGGATTATTTCAGAGAACCCTAATCATAAATCTAATCGTGTTCTAATTACCATTAAAAATTAGGAATTCAAATCATTTCACGAAGAACATTGGCGACGACAACCCTTCCGATCAATGATTCCTCCCGCAAGAAAAGCTTTGATTGATCTTTTGTCATAAAGTCTTTCAGAATAGTTCCAGAGATTCATTCGACGCTTAGTTAAGATCAATCTTCAAGCAACCCTATTCTTCTTCATCAAGATTTGAGTAAAAGCTTTCAAGCAAAGAAGAAAGGTTATCTTCCAGATCTGAAGAAAAACTCCTAAGAGTTTTAAGAAGATTGTTTACAATCTATTTGTTTGTATAAATATTTTTATACCTTGTAGGAAGTTGTTTGCTTCTGAGATTTGTAGATCCTAGTTGTGAGGATCGAGCATAGGAGACGTTATTCTCCGAGTTTGTAGGAGTGTGAGACTCCGAGTTATAAGATTATTATTAATCTAAGTTTTGGTGAAGTAGCTGAGTCTAGCCCGAAGTGCTAGATAGGCGAGGCGGGACAGTGGACATATCTAGTTTGGGAAACCACTATAAATCCTTGTGTCTGTGCTGTACTTATTCTCGTGTTATTTGCGGTTTATTTTTGCTAGATTTATATTCCGCTATAAGCCGCAGAATTCATCTATTCACCCCTATAGATGATTTAGGTTGACAACTAAATACTTTTAGGTCAATTGTTCCATCCGTACGAAATTTGATGACAAAGACCCACTGGCAACCAAACACATCCACACCTAGAGGAGTAGGGACAAGAGTCCAAGTACCCCTTTCGATTAAGGTCTTCATTTCACCATCCATTATCGCATTCCAATGAGGAATAACAATAGCTTTTTGATAGTTAACCGGGATAACACTAGTCGATAGAGCAAGAACAAATCTCCTTCCAGTTGGGGAAATATGAGCATAGGAGATGACATCATGAATTAAATGTTTAGTGCACGTTCTAACCCCCTTCTGTAGAGCAATAAGAAGGTCAAGAATTGACTTGTCTTTTATAGTGAATCCATCAGTCTGAGAGATTTCTGGCTGGGAAACTGCCAACAATGGCTCCAAAGGCAGAGGAGTAGAAGACAGATAGAGATAAAGGATCTGGTATAGGTAGAGGAGAAAGAGGCGTAGGAGAAGGAGTAGGTTCAGATGAAGGTGAGAAAATAATAGGTAAAGAAGAACAAGAATCATCAAGTGGCGAGAGAGTAGAAGCTCGAGAAAAATAAGGCACATCTTCAAAGAAGGTAACATCAATAGAAACATACTATTTCCGAGAAGGGGATCAAAACATCGATACCCCTTTTTGGGTTGGACAGTTGCCCAAAAAGACGCACTTTACCGAGCAAGTAAAAAGTTTGTCACCACTAGGAGAAGGGGAATGCCCAATCGATGTGCAGCCAAATACACGTAGAGGTAAAGGAAATGGTTGGGCTCCTGGATGTAGGATGGAGAATGGGGTTTTACCTTGAAGAACCGAAGAGGAAATATGGTTGATGAGATAACAAGAATGGAGCACATCATGACCCCAATATGATCGAGGAACATTCATCTATGTGAGAAGGGTATGAGTAACATTCGAAAGTATCTAGTTGTCTACCTAAATCACCTATAGGGTGGTGAATAGGTGAGTTCTGCACCATTTTACATAATAAACAATTACAAATAAACAAGCACACAAGGATTTATAGTGGTTCCCCAGAATGGGTAAGTTCACTGTCCTGCCTCACCTATCTAGCACTTCGGGGTAGACTCGACTACTTCAGCAAAACTCAAATTATACAATTCTTACACCTCAGAGCCTCAACTCTTACAACTCAGAGACAATGCTCCTACAACTTGGATAACAACCTCTCCTACCACTCAGAAACAACTCTCCTACAACTCGATCCAACAACACAGATCTACAAACTCAGAAGTAGAAACTTCCTACAATAAGAACAATGGTTTTTACAACTTTCTATATTGAAAACAATCTTCTTCTTTAGATCTGAATGGATTCAATCTTCTTCATTCTTGGAGATTAGAACTTGGAATGAAGTTGAATGAGAAGACTTGAAATCTTTAAAACCTTGATCTGAAATCTTGAAATCCGACTCGATCGAAACCACCGTTGAGGAATCTGAAAGTAATGATCTTGTCGAATATATCTCTGAGAAGAATTACTGATCGTGAACTCTAGGTCGTCGGGAAGAACAATTCCGAGAATAGTAGATCAAGAAATTAGAGTTCGACCGTTCACGAGTTTGGAATTAGGTCTTGTGATTCTTAGCGATCTATTAGCAAATTATCTATTTGAAATGAATCCTTGATATATATATATATATATATATATATATATATATATATATATAATCCATCTTCAACAACTAGAAATTTTGACTTAGAAATTTTTCTATTAGCAGTGACTGGACCACTCGTGTATATTCGACGAATTCCAGGAGTATTCACGTGTTGTCTCGATGAATGACATGAGACTTCACGTATATACTCGACAAATTTAACATAGCCATTTCTGAAGACATTTAAGAAACGGTTAGAAATTTCCCGAGCAAACTCGATGAATTCCACCAATATTCACATGACATCTCGACGAATGACACGAGACTTCACGTGTATACTCGATGAATTTTACTTTGGAAAATTTCTGATTCTTCCTGTACTCTGCAACCTTCGTTCTCCTTGTTTACTATGTACTTGAAAATGAAGTACACCCCAATAGAGAGACATGAGTCAACACCATGTCCTATACAATGAGGGATTACATTTCATAGTCCTGTGTTACAAGACTCATTGTAATCTAACATTGGTGTGTACTTGTAAATTAAGTCATGCAAGCACACAACTTGAAAGTAAAGTCAAATACAACTCAATTCATCTTAGTTCAAGGGGAACTTCTTCAAATTAGGATTATTATGGAAATAATAACCAACAGTCTCCCCCTATTTGAAGAAGTCAGAACCCTATACACTAAGGTGAATTGTACATAAAATAATCTTAAACAAAACATATAAGGAAATGGGATAAGGTAAAATTTGCATAATTCTCAACAAAACAATAATGTTATATAAACAGTTCAGAATAGTATTACAAAGTTCATACAGAATAACAGACACAAAATATGAGAACTAAGCAGTCTTTCCCCTGGTAGTCTCATTTTGCATGTCGAAATATGCTTTTGGCTTTGGGAAATACTTTGGCGGAGGAGGAGGATCATCTGGATCATCTCTCTTGTACATCCTGAAATGTATCCTACTCTTTGCATTAGCCTATCGTGCTTTTGCCTTTCCTCTATACTATAATGCAACCATCTATCTTCATTGGCCAAGTCTACTAGTGTGAAAGTGTCCAGTATAATCCATTTGGAGATTGGGCTCCATACTTCAACAAGTTCCCTGTTCGAGTCAGACCTGTGAGCAGAGGGACCTTCTCCATATCTTCTTTTCTTAAGAGTTGGTTGAGGCACTTCTTCAACAAACTTAACATCTGGTTTAGCAACAACAACAATAGTTTTTGTCCCATACTGATAATATTCCAGAGAATAGTCCTGACTATCCGTCCAATACTGGGAATAATCTTAAGCGGGTTGAACAACATCATGTACTGGTTTTGGCACTCTGGCTTCAGCATTTACTTGAGCTCCAAATAATTCTCCATGCAGCCACATGAAGTTTTCATGATAGTATGTATTTACACCACATATTTCTTGATATATGGCAACTTCTAGAGCATTCATCTTGTTGTGACGTTTACTCTCCCCCTTTCTAACTTCTTCAGTGATGAAATTTATGATTGTGCATCAATAATAGTCTTTGTCATGTCATTTACATGCCTTGTCTCCTCTAGATTCTTGCTAAGTCCTTTCATAGTATGAACAATTGCTTTGCCACCTTGAACTAGCCAGTTATCCAAGTTGGATTCTAGCTTCTCAGAAATGATCTTAACTTTAACAAGTCCATTATGAAAGTGAAGGTAGATCTGAAATACTCTAGAGGGGGGTGAATAGAGTATTGTGCTCTCTTAAAAAAACTTTACAACTTTTGTTGTAATCCTAGGTGAACAGATTAGCAAATAAAGTAAAAGGGCACAACAACCTAGCAAATCACAGAACACAGCCAAAACAAAAGAAAAAGGGCAACCAGACGACACAAGAAATTATAGTGGTTCCCCAACCTGGGTATATCCACTCTTCTACCACCCTGGTAGGAATCCACTCAGATTTTTGATCAGGTGTCTGACACCAATGAGATTTTGTTCAGGTGCTCAAAAACCAAAACCTCAAGTCTTTTGGTAGGAGACTTGCAACCAGGAATAATTTTGAAGGGACTTAAAACCCTGTACAGAAGATGGAAAAGGGGTGATGGTGTCTTCTCTTTCTCAATAACAACTGAGAAGACTAGTGGATTGATTTCAGCAGATTGCTCCCCCTGAGATCTTGAATGGATCAGGAAATCTGGAGCACTGCTTTAGGGTGACAGGTCTTCAAGAACTTGATTGCCTTGACCAGAGATTACTTCAGGAACTTCTTTGACAGATAGAGTTATTGTTGTCCTTCTGAAGTTATCCTGTAGGGTTGAAAGAAGACTCTTGATGGAGATTGTATGTTCTTCTTCTTCTTGATGATGTTCTCTGGCCTAGGCTGATTGCAGAAAAAAAACTTTTTGATTTCTGAAAGACTTCTTGAGTGTGATGTCTGTCTGTGTGTGTCACTGCTTAATCTTTTCTTCTTTTTGTTTACTAACTGAAGAACACATTCGAAATTAGAATCCTTGAGCAGTAAATGCAGTCAGCCTGGGAAGGAAGCGATAATCAATGAATTTCCTAACTGTCCCATGGAAAAAATTGCATGTAATAATCCATGATCAATGTTCATTCTAACGGTAACATTCCGAGAAGATTGAGCATTAATCACTCAGGAATCATCGCCAAGAAAAAGGGACGGAAAATTGGAGAAGACCTAAGTCTGGAATCGTTGAACGAAGAATGGAAATCGTCGAGCTGAGTTAACAGTTCGTCGAGCTAAGATTCTGTGTTCGTCGACCAGACAGCTTCAGTTCGTCGAGCTAATAACAGAACTTGCATACTTCACAACCTTTTCCTTTTCTGTCTGAAGTTCGTCGAGTAGAGTACTGAGTTCGTCGACCTGAGAAGTTGACTTCGTCGACCTGAGAAGTTGTGAACTTGAGGTCCAAGTTCGTCGAGCTCAGAATCTTGTTCGTCGACCAAAGCCTGAAGTTGGACTTAGAAAAATCTGGAGTTACCCTGACTTTAGTTTGTTGAAGTGTCCCAATTTTCGTCGAACAGAGAATGCAGATCGTCGAGCTCAGCTCAGAGAAATATCTCAAGATCGTCGAGCTGAGAACGCCTTTCGTCGAACTGAGTTCGACGAACGTCGAACTCATTTTACTTAGTCTTGAAACCTTCTAAGTCTTGAGTCTGTGATAGTCTTGTTGATAGCTGGTCCATCTGATATTGACTCTAAGGACTTGGCCTAAACTCTAGGACACAAATTTGACCCTGGTTATACATGTTGGGTCACATCCTAAGTTAGTGAACCTAGCCCAAATCAACTAAGGATCCAACAATCTCCCCCTATTTGGGTGAGGTCACTAATAGACTCAAAACATAAACACATAGATAAACAAAACAAGAAAAGAAATATATCTGGCAGAGAATTACTAACACATGCAGCAGATATATATATACATAGGCTTTGTTTAAACAAATAACATAGTTTGAATGCAGAAAGAAATTGAAACAAAGTAAAGATTACTTCTTCTGCTTCTTCTGCATAGACTTGTCTTCTTTTGTCCTCTCTCCTGGCTTTTTAAAGATAATTTCTCTATTTTGATTTAAAGCCTCTGCCTTTGTCATTGTCATGTCAGCTGCCCCAATAATCTTCAGTGATGTAGCTCTGGGAACAACTGCTTCACGATGGAGCTTCATGTAATCATCAACATTGAAGAGCTTGTTTGCTTTGTCAAACCTTTTAAGTTCTTCTTTCCTGTATTTTGACATAGTTGTGTATCCAGAAATGTCCTTCCCTTCAGCTTTTGCCTTATTAATCAAAGATAGGCCAATCAGTTCCTGGAATCTGGCCATTTTTGCAGTGTTAGCTGTTTCAGGATCTTCAAAAGGAATAGGAGGTGAATCTGGTTTTTCAGGGCTTTTAGCCTTCTCATCTGCAGAGAGAGCTGGTTGTTGTTGCTGATGTTATTGATGTTGCTGTTGTTGATTTCCTGAAAAATGATGTCTTTGCTGACTGCTTCCAGAGGATCTCCCTTGATGTCTCTGATAGGTTTGCATAGGGGCAGATCCCTGAGAGCTAGAGCCAGTGGCACCAGCTGCTGGAGGAGGTGGAGGAGGTGGATCTCTTCTATATCTCTGTACTGGTGGAGGAGAATATCTCCTACTTCTTTTCCTCTCCTTTTATTTATTCTTTGACAGCCACATCCAAGCTGGCATACCTTTATAAGGAGTAACATTATGCAAGATGTAGTAGGGAGTGTCAGCTGTTGGATTGGGCTTATGAGCAGGAGGAGGAGGAGACTTCCTTTTCTTTAACAACATTTGCTTCTTCTTCTTGGCAACTTCTTCATCTGAATCATCTTCATCATCTTCACCGCCAAAACCCCAAGGGTTATCATATAAAGCATCTAATGCTTTCAAAGCTTTATCATCAATGACAGTCTTTTCTGTAGCAGGAGCAGAAGTTTCAAAAGTTGGAGTTTCAAAAACTATACAAGAATCAGAGGTAATTGGGACAGAGTTTTCAGCTGCTGCCTTATTTCCTTCTTCAATATCAGCCAAGATTAACTCATCCAGATCAGGCATAGGTGAGTCATCCATCACAAAGATAGGTGCTGAGATAGCTTCTGGAGAGGATGGAATAACTGCAGAAACTGGAATTTCAAAACTGTCATAGAGTTGCTTAGCAACTGCTGGACTAACAGGAGAAGTATAAGGCACAATAGCCAACTGTGGCTTAGTGAATGTTGCTGGAGGAGGATGCATGTATACAGTATCAAAAGGTTTCAGTAATTTTTGTAAATTAACTGTGGGATTGAAAATAAAATCACCAACAGTTTCAGCATTGTCCATATCAGAATTAATAAAATCAAGTAAATCAACTAAATCCATATCTGTACAATCTGGATATACTTCTGTGGGGACTGGAGTATCTGCAGTATCTATTGAAGCTAAAGTATCTGAAGCTGTTGATGTTGCTTCATCTGTATCTGTTGTTATATCTGCTACTGCTTCATCATAGAGTATCTCCCCCTGTCTGGTTTCAGGAGAACCTGGAGCCAGGCCCCTGAATGAAGAGGGGGCAGCAGAAAGAGCAGAGATTTGGGCAGATAAGGATTGAATGGAATTCACAAGATGTGTAATGGCCTCTGTGATTAGGTATTTAAGGAGGGGAGTGAGCAGGGTGATGATGGTAGATACAGTGGGGGGTTCCAAAGATGGAGAGGTAGTTGGTGAAGGTAGAGAAGTAGATAAAGTAGGGGGAACAGATGGAGGAGATACATGGGGAATGGCATCTGTCATGGTGTTGTCTGGTGGAGGTGGAGAAGGGGGTGGTATATCAAAATGTGGAATGTTAGATAGATGAGGTGGAGGAGGTGATGCTGGAGGAGTCATAGCAGGGGATGTATGAGTGGATGGAGAAACATGAATGGGGGAAGTTGGAGGAATTTGAGGAATGGTTGAAGATTGAAGATGGGTTGCTGGAAGAGGTTGTGGAGATGGGATAGCCTCTTCTGCAGGGTAGGGAGTGGCCTTCACGGCCCTTGTGCTCTCAGAAGCTGGGATGGAAGAGGAGGAAACCTTGGATGGCTTGGTGATCGTCCTCTCCCATCTGCCAAACAAAGAGCATGTGAGGCGCTTGCTGGCATTGATGAAGATGGTCGGGGAGACCATAAATTCACCTGCTTTTGCTTGAAGGAAAATCCCCAGGATTCTTCCAAAGCATACCTCTTTCTTACTGTTTTTCTTCTTGATCAAATCAAAGAGGATCTTGCCCCCAATCAACTTGACGCTTGTTGACCACCGCGCACATGACAAGGAATTGGTGTCTTGTTATGTAATCGTGTGCGGTGTGCTTGCCCATCAGCACTTTTCCCACAATATCCTCCAAGAACTGGTAGGCGGCAGAAAGTTGTTTCTTTAACAACTTGTTAGGGTTACTCCCAGTAAACCCCATCAATTTCAACATCGGACTATACTCATCAGAATCTATATCCAAAACATCTTCTCCATTGACCAATGCAAAAATATCAGAAAGAATGGCGGGGGATAAAGAAACAATATTACCCCTGATAGTCCCTGTCAAGGTATTATCCTCAGAAGCAGAAGAAGTATATACCCATTCTTTAATCTCAGTTGCATGCAGTTTGATTCTCCGGGTCATAAAATCCTTGAGACCCTGCTCTTCTAGAAGTTCCAAAATGTAAATAAATATAGGGTCAAAATTCTGGAATGAATCAAAGTCCATATCAAATCATGTGTCGAATTTCATTACAGTCAGGGTGCTCGCTGGAATCGCCATTGATGACCTGCAAGAGAAACAAACAGCGATCAAGTGCAACAGGAACTGAAAGTGCGGGACAGAGGTCGAAGAAAACCTAGATATAGGGTTTTCCTGAATATGAATCGACAAACTCCGTTCCACGAAAAAGAAAACAGTTCTTCGAACTGAGGTCGACGAAATAAATTATAGATAGATAATTCGTCGATCTCATCCAGAAGAAACGAAAACAGTTCGTCGAACTCCATTCGATGAAATATCTTCTGAAGTAAAGTTCGTCAATCTCTGGTCGACGAAAATTGTTTCCACACAGAGAATTTATCGATCTCCGTTCGACGAGCATCTCTCAAACTTTCCCTAATTCGTCGAACTCCGTTCGACAAACTCTGGAAAATTTGTCGAATGCAGACATAAATTAATTTAACTCTTCTCCATTGATCATTCCCAGTTGATTTATAGAGAACAGATAATTTTTCTCATCCAAGGGTTTGGTGAAAATGTCTGCTCTTTGTAAATCAGTAGGAATATGGAATAAGTTAATTTTCTTTTTGTCTACACTATCTCTAATGAAATGATGTCTTATATCAATATGTTTAGTCCTACTATGGTGAACTGGATTCTGTGTTATAGCAATAGCACTAGTGTTATCACAAAATAATGTTGAATTATTTAAGTTGACAGCATAGCCTAGGAGTTGGTTTTTGTATCCATAACATTTGTGAACAGCAGCTGCCAGCAGCCATATATTTTGCTTCTGCAGTTGATGTAGACACAGATGTTTGCTTTTTACAAAACCAAGAGACAAGCCTCATACCCAGGAACTGGCAAGTTCCAGAGGTACTCTTCATGTCCACTCTACATCCAGCATAGTCAGTATCTGAGTATCCAGTTAACTCAAACTCTGACTCTACAGGATACCAGAGTCCTAGATTTGGGCAACTCTTTATATATCTCAAAATTCTTTTTAAGAAAATAAGGTGAGATTCTTTAGGGTTCACTTGGAACCTAACACAAAGGCATGTGGCAAACATGATGTCAGGCCTGCTAGTTGTTAGGTATAATAGGGATCCAACAATTCCCCTATAAAGCTTCTGATCTATAGGTTTCCCTACAGTTAGAAAGCAGCAAAAGAGAGAACAAGCAGAATAACTTTTGAATAATCGAAATTTTATTATCCAAAATTGATGTCTATTACAAAGGTATGCCCTCCCTTATATAGAATGGAGGAGAGAAGAGAGAGTACAAATAAGAGATGTGGGACTAAAAAATACAAGTTAAGCGGACTGTACAAGGTAAACCGCACAAGCCGCGCGGTTAGACAGAAGGGCTAACCGCACGGCTAACCATAGGAGAAGCAGATAGGTCGCCGGTGAAGATCGCTAGACCGCCCGGTTAACAAGCCGACGAGTCAAGCCGCCAGACCGCGCGGTCTCCAACTCGCCAAGACAGACCGCCCGGTCTCCAACTTTAAACACTCCCCCTCAAGCTGGAGCATATATATCAACCATGCCCAGCTTGTCACAAACATGCAGAAACGAGGCGGAAACTGGCTTGGTGAAGATATCAGCCAGCTCTTTATCAGACGTGACAAAAGGAGTGCAAATCTGTTCTTTTAAAATCTCTTCACGAATGAAATGGCAGTCGACCTCAATATGCTTGGTTCTTTCATGGAATACCGGATTTTTGGAGATGTATATGGCGGCCTTGTTATCACAGAACATAGGTAGAGGATGGTTGTACACCTCTCCTAAGTCTAGCATGAGAGCCCGCAGCCACTTTAATTCACAAGTGGTTGACGCCATACTGCGATACTCAGCTTCTGCACTGGACCTGGAGACAACAGACTGCTTCTTGCTCTTCCAGCTCACCAGATTTCCCCCAACAAATGTGCAAAACCCTGAGGTTGACTTGCGATCCCCTTTGTCATCAGCATAACTTGCATCTGAGTAGGCTTCAATCCTCAGATGACCATTCTTTTGAAAAAGTAGTCCTTTCCCAGGCGCTGCTTTGACATACTCCAAGATCCGCAAGGCGGACTGTAGATGACACTCCCTAGGCGCTTGCATGAACTGACTCACCTTACCTACAGCATAGGAAATGTCGGGTCTGGTCACTGTGAGGTATATGAGCTTACCAACCAGACGCCTGTACCGCGAACTATCTGAAAGAGGAGGCGAATCATCTGTCCAGGTTTTGTCCTCCCCAGTGGCCATGGGGCATCGGGCAGGTTTTGCTCCAGTCAATCCTGCCTCTTTTAGAAGATCAAGGGCATACTTGCGCTGAGAGAGAACTAAGGAGTCGGGCTTCCGAGCAATTTCGATCCCCAGGAAGTACTTTGGAGAGCCCATATCTTTAGTGATGAGATGTTGGCGAAGATGTCGCTTTGTCAGGGCTACCCCTTCCTGGTCATCGCCGGTGAGAAGAATATCATCGACATACACAGCCAGAACCACCAGCCCAGAAGGAGTTTTACGAATAAAGAGAGAGTGATCAGCAGAGCTTCGCACAAAACCAACAGCCGCCACAATGCCGCTGAACTTGTCAAACCAAGCTCGAGGACTCTGCTTGAGGCCATAAATTGCCCTCTGCAACCGGCATACCCGTGTCTCCCCCTGAGCAACATACCCAGGAGGTTGCTCCATGTAAACGGCCTCGTGAAGGTCACCATAAAGGAAGGCATTCTTGACATCCAGCTGAGAGATCGGCCAATCGCGATTGACGGCCACAGAGAGAAGGACCCGGATAGTGCTGAGACGAGCCACGGGGGAGAAGGTGTCAAAGTAATCAACCCCATAAGTCTGAGTAAAGCCCTTAGCAACAAGGCGAGCCTTATAGCGATCCACAGTGCCGTCGGGGCCAAATTTGACCACAAAGACCCAGCGACAGCCAACAACATCAGTACCAAAGGGAGGGGGAACAAGAGTCCATGTCCCCCGCTCCGTGAGAGTCGCCATTTCCTCATCCATGGCCAGCTTCCAATGGGGAATCGCAAGGGCTTCCTGATAGGAACGAGGCGTGGCAGTAGCAGAGATAGCCAGCGCAAAGGCCCTGCGAGAAGGTGTGAGACGATCATAGGAAACAACAGCAGCCAGGGGGTGAAGGGTACATGTCCGCACCCCTTTGCGAAGCGCCACAGGGAGATCCAGGTCGGCAGCCCCCTCGGGATCCGGAGCGTCCGTGGCAGAGAGAGCTGGCCCGAGAGAAGAGAGCGACGGCGGCGTAGAGGGTGGAGATGGAGGTGGAGGTGGAGACGGGGGGGAGAGAGGAGGAGCGAGAGGAGGAGACGGAGAGGGAGGAGGAGGGGGTATCGCGGTAGGAGACAAGGGAACGAAGGGAATAGTAGGAGAGTCAGAAGGTGGGGAAGGAGAGGAGGAGGGAGCGGAGAAGTAGGAGGCATTCTCGAAGAAGGTAACGTCAGCAGAGACGAACTGCTGACGAAGAACAGGGTTAAAGCAACAATAGCCTTTCTGAGTGGTGGAGTACCCCAGAAAGACACATTTGGTGGAGCGGGGGGAAAGCTTATCACGGGTGGCAGATGGCGTATGGACAAAGGCAGTGCAGCCAAAGATACGGAGAGGGAGAGGAAAGGGCTCCTTGTCCGGATAGAGAATGGAGAAGGGCGTTTTCCCGCGGAGAAGGGTGGAGGGAAGACGATTGATGAGGTAGCAGGCAAGGAGAACGGCATAGCCCCAATACGAACGAGGGACATGCATCTGGGTCATTAAAGTGCGGGCCACATCGAGGAGGTGACGGTTTTTGCGTTCCGCCACCCCATTTTGTTGGGAGGTGTAAACACAGCTAGTCTGATGAATAATGCCATGTTGTACACAAAAAGAAGTAAAAGCATGACTGAGATATTCCTTAGCATTATCAGAACGAAGAGTTTTAATACAAAGATTGAACTGATTTTTAATCAACTGATAAAAGGAAATCCATACATCTAAAAGTTCAGAGCGATCTCTGAGGAGATACACCCAAGTACAACGAGAGAAATCATCTATAAAGGTTACAAAATAAGAACTACCCCGACCAACGGTGAGGGTAGGAGCAGGTCCCCAGATATCAGAGTGAACAAGATCAAAAGGGCGAGTAGAACCCCGTCCGAGCTTCGGCGGGAAGGAGGAACGGTGATGCTTGCCGAGTTGACAGGCGTCGCATTGGAGAGGAGTACTGGATGGAAGGAGGTGCGGCAGAAGCTGATGTAGTATACGGGGAGGAGGATGACCGAGACGGAGATGCCACTGCAGAAGATCCGTACAGGAAGAGGAGAAGGCAGATAAGGCGGAAACATTGTCGAGGAAGTAGAGGCCGCCGCTCTCAGTCCCAGTAGCAATCGTCCGGTGGGAGCTCGGATCCTGAAAAGAACAAGAAGTGGGTGTAAATGTCACAGAACACTGAAGCTGTTTACATAAAGAGGTAACAGACAACAGATTGCACGGAAACTTGGGCACATAGAGAGTGTCCGCTAGGCTTAGTGAGGGAGTAACATGAACCACGCCCGTGCCATGAACCGGGGAGGGAGAACCATCCGCAACTAGGACCGGGGGCAACCGATCATGATGTTCGAGCAAGGAGAAGCACTGAGGGTTGCCCGTCATGTGATTAGTGGCACCAGAGTCGATAAGCCATTTACCTTGAGTCACCACGTGGGCACTACCTGAAGAAGTCACAACAGAGGCAGAGGGCTTGGAAGAGTCACCGGAGGGGCGAAGATGAGGATGCTTTGTCCAGCAGCGTTCGAAAGTATGGCCGGTGCGGCCACAATGAGAACAGATGTAGCGGGAAGAAGCACGGCCGCCGGTCTGATGGCCGCGACTACCAGAGCCACTGCGCTGAGCGTGATGAGAATAGTGGTCCGGTGGGGGAGAAGGAGCGGGCAATAGCGGGCGCTGAAGGAGAGAGGTAACAGCAGCGATGCGGGCAGCGGTGGCATCTAAAGTGGGGGAGTCAGCCTCACCCAGAATTTGCTGGCGGATCATGTCATAAGTATCGGGAAGCCGGAGCAGATAACACACAACCAGAAGCTCCTGGAAGTGCTTGTGTTGTTGAGCCAAATCCGCAGAAAAGGGGCGATTCTGAAGAATCTCAGCCCCAAGAGCCTGGACCTGTTGGTAGGCAGCAGCAGGAGACAAGGTGGGACGGGCAAAGAGGTCCGCATACAACGTATAGATGCGGGAAGTCTGAGCCCCTTTGGAGTACAAAGCGGCAAGATGAAGCCAAGCGGCCTTGACCGTCTCATCATGACGTATGACGGGAAGGCACTCATCAGAAAGACTGTTCGCAAGCCAAGTACGCACAAGCGCGTCACTGGCATCCCAGTCATCAAAGAGAGGGGAAGTGATAGGAGGTGGGTCATCAACGAGGTGGTGGCGTTTGCGTTGTGAGCGAAGAAGAAAGGTGAAAGAGACGCTCCAGTCCGGGTAGTTGGAGCCAACAAGTTTGGAAACGGTCCCAAGGTTCCCGGAAGGAGTAGGGGGAAGAGGAGGTGCCGGATTGGCAACAGAGGTGGTGGCAGTAGAGGCATCAGAATGAGCCATCGCAGCTGGAAACAGGGGAAGCCGGGCGGTTAGGATACAACCCGCACGGATAGGAAGAAAAGCTGCAGCGGTCTCGAGGGTAGAAACCAGCGGCCAGAAAAGCCACGACCAAACCGCAGACGCAAGCAGAGGGGAAGAAGTCGAGCGGCTAGAGGACAAGCCGCACGAACAGGAGCAGGGACAAAAAACAGGTCGCTGTGATAGGAGGCAGCGGGTAGGAAACAACCCGCGCAGAGAAAGAAGGGCGGCAGCGGTCTCAAGGGAATAAATCCAGCGGCCAGAAGGGCCACGACCTAGCTGCAGACACAAACAGAGGGGAAGAGGTCGAACGGCTAGAGGACAGGCCGTGCGAACAGAAGAAGTCGGCCGGCTAGAGAACAGGCCGGGCGAGCAGAAGAATTCGAACGGCTAGAGAATAGGTCGCGCGAATAGAAGGCAAACCGGCACTACAAGCCGGGCAGACAGTAAGACACAGAATCAGGAGGAGTAGATCGAGTCCTCTGATACCAAGTTAGAAAGCAGCAAAAGAGAGAACAAGCAGAATAACTTTTGAATAATCGAAATTTTATTATCCAAAATTGATGTCTATTACAAAGGTATGCCCTCCCTTATATAGAATGGAGGAGAGAAGAGAGAGTACAAATAAGAGATGTGGGACTAAAAAATACAAGTTAAGCGGACTGTACAAGGTAAACCGCACAAGCCGCGCGGTTAGACAGAAGGGCTAACCGCACGGCTAACCATAGGAGAAGCAGATAGGTCGCCGGTGAAGATCGCTAGACCGCCCGGTTAACAAGCCGACGAGTCAAGCCGCCAGACCGCGCGGTCTCCAACTCGCCAAGACAGACCGCCCGGTCTCCAACTTTAACACCTACTACATCAGAATCCACAACAACATTGGTAGCCATAGGTGTTTTCATTCCTGAAGCATCACCCATCCCAAACTTCTTAATAAGCTCTTTAGCATACTTAGCTTGGGAGAGGAAGATACCATCAGGGAGCTGCTTCACTTGGAGACCAAGGAAGTAGGAAAGCTCACCCATGCCACTCATCTCAAATTTGGAATGCATGAGGTCAGCAAACCTCTTGCATAATTTGGGATCAGTACACACAAAGATGATGTCATCCACATATATTTGCACTAATAAAATTTGGTCCTTATGATGTCTAGTGAAAAGGGTTTTATCTATGGTTCCTCTTATAAATTTATGCTCTAAAAGAAAGCTTGCTAAGGTCTCATACCAGGCTCTTGGAGCTTGCTTTAAACCATAGAGAGTTTTATGCAATTTAAATACAAAAGAGGGTTGAGTTAGAGAGATAAAACCTGGAGGTTGTTAAACATAAACCTCTTCTTGAAGCACTCCATTTAAAAATGCACTCTTGACATCCATTTGGAAAACTTTGAATCTCCTGTGAGCTGCATATGCAAGGAATATTCTTATGGCATCTAACCTTGCAACAGGGGCAAAGGTTTGGTCATAGTCAATTCCTTCCTCTTGTCTATAGCCCTGAGCAACAAACCTAGCCTTATTTCTCACAATGTTTCCTTGAGCATCTAGCTTGTTTCTGTAGACCCATTTGGTTCCAATAACTGGGTAGTTATGAGGTCTTGGAACAAAATCCCAAACTCTACATCTCTCAAACTGATTTAGTTCCTCTTGCATTGCAATGATCCAGTGGGGATCTTGCTCAGCATCATGGATGGAGAGAGGTTCAATCTGAGAGAGAAAACAGGCATGCATCAAGTCTTGGTTGAGTTGATGCCTTGTCTGAACACCTGCTGAAATGTCTCCAATCACTTGAGATCTGGGGTGATCTCTAAGTGTGACAAGATCAGTGGGTGGAGTTTGTTCAGCAACAGCTTCTATAATTAATTCCTCTTGAGGAATGTTATTAGCTGTTGAGGGAAGTTCAGCCACTTCCACTTGATTTTCTTCTTCACTGTCTTCAGCAACCTGTGGAGAAGGATGGGTTGACACCTCTTGGGTAAGGTTTAGTCCATCCATGGACTCACATAGTTGTGGAACCTGCAAAAAGCTATTGGTAGAAATCTCTTTCTCCTTATAAGACATGTTAGCTTCATCAAAAGATACATGGACTGACTCTTCAGTTTTAAGAGAGGATTTATTAAAAACCCTATAAGCCTTGCTTACTTGGGAGTATCCTAGAAAAATCCCTTCTTCAGCCTTAGCCTCAAACTTTCTAATGTATCTTTTGTTGTTTGTGTGAATATAACATATGCAACCAAAAACTTTAAAATATGTGATTTTAGGTTTCTTCCCTTTAAGCAATTCATAGGGGGTCATATTTTTCAGCTTATGTATGAGGCTTCTATTCAGGATATAGTTAGCAGTGTTTACAGCTTCTACCCAAAAGAATAGAGGCATGTAAGCATCTGGCAATAATGTGCCTGCAGCTTCAATGAGTGCCCTATTTTTCCTTTCAGCTACCCCATTTTGTTGGGGAGTTCTAGGAGCTGAGAAGCACTGCCTGATACCTTCCTTCTCACAGAACTCATGCATAAGAAGTGACTCAAACTCTGTGGCATGATCACTTCTGATCAATGCAACATGGTTAGAGAACTTAATCTGTATGGTCCTGAGAAAATCTGTAAGAACCTTGAATGTATCTGACTTAGTTCTCAGAAAGGCCATCCAACTGAATCTGGAGAAGTCATCAACAATTACTAAAGTATAAGACTTCCCTCCTAGGCTTTGTACTGCAATGGGTCCAAATAGGTCCACATGAAGCAAATACAAAATCCTAGGTGAATCACTCTTATTAATAGATTTGAAACTAGTTTTAGTTTGCTTGCCTAATTGACAAGCCCTACAAAGGTTTTCCTTCTTGTAGGGGTCATAAGGTTAGCCTCTAACAAGGTTGTCTTTAGATAACCTAGCTATATTTTTAAGGTTTACATGACCTAATATTTTATGCCACAACTCATTTTGGTTACTAGTGATATTGAGTAAACAAACATCAGTTTTGGCAGAAATAAAATCTACTAGATATATGTTACCTTGTCTAATTCCAATTAAAACAGTTTGGTTTTCATTATTAATAATAGAACAGGAGGTAGAGTTAAAGTGTACCTGATAACCTTCATCACATAATTGACTTATGGATATTAGGTTATGTTTGAGTCCTCTTACATATGTTACTCTCTTGAAAGTAACTGTTCCAATCTTTACTGTTCCATATCCTTCATACTGGCCACTATTTGAATCACCAAAGATCACCTTTGGTCCTAGCTTGGACTTATAATTAGATAGATTGTCCTTGCTACCTGTCATATGCTTGGAGCAACCACTGTCCAAGTACCAGATCTGACTCACCCTTGGACAGCTCTTCACGTGTACCTGTAATGAAAAACAAAACTCAATTGTTCTTGACCCAGGTTACCTTGGGTCCTTTATTTGGTTGAAATGAAAAGCTGGATATAACTGACAAAGTAGGTTGAGATTTATAACCTAAACGGTGATATCTCCTAGGTGGAATAACCCAATCAGCTACTGGATTGAATGGTTTATTAGCTGGCTTAGAATTTCTGTAAGATAAATGATTTATGTTTGGTCCTTCTGGGTTCGACGAATTCTTGTAAGTTCGTCGACCAGAGTTCGATGAATAGGGCTGAGATCGTCGATCTCTGCTCAGAGAATGACAATAGTCATTTTCTGCACCCCATGTTCGTCGACCTCTGCTCGACGAACCATACAAAGTTCGTTGATCGCAGTTAGACGAATTGTTATTACTGAAGTTTGCGTTCAGCGTTCGTCGATCTAGGCTCGACGAACGGGCCACATTTTGTCGATCTGGGTTCGACGAATGCTGCTGAACCTTGTTTTTATTAGATGTTTTCTGATTTCTATTGCTCTTATCTATGGGTTTTGGATTGTTTTCAGACATTGGTTTGTTTATTATCTTTTATTTTCCCTTGGCAGAAACAAATTTAATGGGTGTGGTAAGAATATTTTTCTTAATTATGGGGGGCAAACATGATGATGCACCCAAGCCCAGCTTGCCATTTAATCTGGCATTTACTATGCTTGTTATGTCCATCAGCTTGAGACTTCTTCCATTGAGAGATTGCTCAAGTTGTTTGGCCTCACATAAATCAGATTTTAGTTTAATTATCTGCTCATATACTAAAGTTAGTTGATCTTTTAGTCTAAGATTTTCTGAGTTAACAGATTCAAGATTTCCTAGTTTTTCTCTAAGGGTTTTTATTTCTTTCTCTGAACTAATTAAATCTAAACACATAGCCTTGAATTCAATTTTAAAGGAATCAGAATTAAAATTAAAACTTGAAAGAACCTGATCTGCCTCTGACTCTGAGGCTGCCTCATCTTCAGATTCACCTTCTGATCCTGAACTGCTCCTGGATGCATCAATTGACAAAAGGCAAACCTCCTTGGATCTTGCTTCTTTCTCTTCTTCACTTGAGCTGGAAGAGGATGATTCTTCTTCAGTATCACTCCATGTTTCAGCAACAAAGCATTTGTCTCTCTTTTTGTACTTGCTGGAGGAGGGTCTGCTGTTGTGTTTTCTCCTGGAGTCTTTTTCTCTGTTTTTCTCCTTCTTCTGTCTTTCTGGACATTCAGAGATGTAATGTCCAGGCTTTCTACATCCAAAGCACAGAACCTCCTTGGTTGGTGTCTTATCATATTTGGGCTTATCATACTGCCTGGATGATTTTCTTCTGAAGTCCTTTCTAGCCATCTTATAAAATCTTTTTGCAAAGAGGCTCATTAGTTCTTCATTGGATGTTGAGGTCTCACTTTCCTCTGATGTTTGAAAGCTATACTGTGATCTTTTCTCAGTGGAGTTGTTGCTTTCTGTTCAGCTGCTTCTCTTGATTTAATCAAGTGCTCATAAGACTTTAGTTTTCCTAGTAGAGATTCATTTGATATCTCATTTAGGCTTCTAGCTTCTTTGATAGGCCGGATTCTTGAGTCCCAAGAGCTAGGGAAGCACATCAAGATTTTGTCATTCACCTCTATAAGGGTGATATCTTAATCCAAGGTTTTAAGCTCATTGATGATTGAGCTCAACCTATTGTACATTTCAGCAACTAATTCAGCCTCATCCTTCTTAAAATTCTCATACAGGGATATGAGATTTGATCTCTTATCTTTCCTTTCATCAGCTGAACCAGCTACCATTTAGTTGAGGGAGTCCCAAATGGCCTTGGCTGAGGTGCACTTAGCCACCTTCTGAAATATGTCATCAGAACATGGCCGGGAACACGGCTGTGTACTGGTTGACACTGGCGTGTCAGGCTCGACACGGGCGTGTCGGGTGCCCGTGTACTTTTCGGGAGGCGTCGGTTTCGACGGCGAATGGGAAACACGGCCCTGGACACGGGCGTGTCACAGGCCGTGTTCGGCCCAGATTTTGAATTTCAAATCCGGATCGTGGCCGTTCGTTTCCATATTTTGGGATCCGACGGCTGGGGGTTGTTCATGATCGGATGTACCCAGGTTTAGGGTTAGAAATCCCTCATTTCTTTCACTTAGTCTCTTTCTAAAGATCTAGAGAGAGGGGAGAGCAAGGAAGAAGAAGGCTAGATCCGGTCACCGGCGGAGCTTCGGAGCTCCAAATTGCGAGCCGACTTCGGATCTACGGAGGCAAGGAGAGTGTGGTGTTTTTCATCTGCATAGATTTCCATGGCGCCAAGGAAAAATGCTAGGGTAACGATTCTCATCCTAGGACATGTGAAGTCCTCTTTTCCTTTGCATAGAAAGCCCGCTCTCGCGAGTTTGCGGTGAGTTAAGGCGTTCCTTCGGGTAGACATGAATAGTCCCCGTTGTGTACATGTAGAGTCCGTAATCGAGAATGGATATAGGCATGATGTGTGAAGCCTGCCCGGATAAGTTGGTCTGGATCGGTGATGATGCATTGCATGAATGGCTAGAGAATACTCCGCGCGAATGATTGTATTTCGGGTTCTCTACACGGTAGATTGCAATAGGGAGCCTTGGGGATTAACTCCAAGGTGCACCCAGAAAACTGGCAGATGCGTGTTTCTGCCAGCATGGTGGCCTGGGAGCCAACTTGTACATAACTGGGTTATGTAATGTGTGTAATCGGATTGGGACTCGGGAAAGTTTGACCCGCGCATATGGCTTAAGTTATCGTTGAGATGTGAGCACGGGTTAGGCAGAACCGTACCCGCTCTATGTTGTTCGGTTGGAGCTGTTGGCATAGATGGAGGGTCTTAGGCGTTCTATGGCTTAAAATGACGTGACCAATGTCGGAAAGACAAAATGCTCACGAGATTGGCCGTCCATGTGGCGGTGGTGAGACCGAAACGTCTATGGCTTGAATTGATGCGACGTTGACCGGTTCACCGAGAATGTGCCCTGAGAGCACGGGGTGAGTGGTCGTGCGTGCCTATGCCTGTGTTGTAGTGTAGTTATATTACTGCTTGGTTATGCAAATAAAGTGCAGGGAAGGAGCATCGCCGCCCCGAGTTCTTGGGCGGGATCGTTATAATTTGGTCAGCATAGCTGATCGTTGCTTTTGTTCTCCACCGTGCGGTGGTTTGTTGCATGCAGGTGCTGCGGAGCTGAGCGGTAAATAGCGGGCAAAAGCCCAAGTTGCTGAGCTGGCCCTCGAATGCCTAATATTGAGTGTTTACTTGCTTTATTCATGTGTGACCGACCTGCGTGCCGAGGTTTGTAAAACATGTAATTTGAGTAAACAATTGTAAGGCCTTAAGGCCAGTGCACTTGTGTATTGTACCTTCATTTCTATTGTTTTGAGTAGTGGACATTCATGTTTGGTTGGGTTCTTTAATTTGCAACTTTTAAAATTGCTTCCACTAGAATGACTCTGTGTAGGACGTTAGTTATTGGTTGGATGGTTTCCATTGAGTAACCGCCCGGTCTGTATGTGGTATATGGCGTCGGGCCCCGACCGGACCTACTGCTATATGTTATGCGACGGATAGGGGGTGTTACAACAGGGGGTAGTCTCTAGGAAAACACTCGGTTTGAGGGAAGAATCGATAATAGTCTATTCCCCTACCGCGTGGCGGTAGCACTACCGCGGGTGGTAGCTCCTTGTAAGCATTGTATTGTTTGTTGAGAAGCCTGAATCGTGGAGACTTGGGGGCAATTGTTATGAGGCATGTCTCTTAGAGACCTGGGGGCCAGTTTTGTGGGCATGAGCTTAATTTGCTCAGCTTTGGTGGCCGTGAGCGCTAGTCTAGGATCATAACAGTGTCATGAATCGATAGGATGGGAAAAGCGATGCTGACCTGCGTCGTGGCTTGATGCGCCCGATGATTTGAGTACCGGGAAATAGTTGAACTGCACCCAACCATATGTTGATTGACTTGGAGTGATTCAAAGTGTGGATTTTAAGCTACCATGATTTTATCGTAGCCATAGGGGCGTTGTCTTTGGCTTTGGACCTGAAAGACTTGAATGATCAAATGTTGCTAACCGTTGCAGAGAACGGAGGTGTGACCGTTGAGGTTCTGTGCACCAAGAATGTTCTCTAAGAGAACGGGGCGTTGGGCGCTTGTGCCAACGTCTATGGCGAATGGTGCTTATGTTGCACATTCCTATTACCATATTATGTTTATACTAACGCATGCAAGGAAGGAGCACTGTCACCCTGAATGAGGAGTGGGGTTGTTATAATGTTTTCAGCTAATGCTGATCGTTGCTTTTGTTTTCCACCGTTGTGGTAGAATGTTGCATGCAGGTGCAACTGAGCCAAGCGGAACATAGCAAGCTGAAGCCCAGGATAGCTAAGCTGGCCCTTGAAGGCCAAAGCGAATTGCCCGTTTTATTTATTTATTTCTCATATGTGGTCGGCATGCGTGTCAATATATGCAAGACAGTTTAATTTGAGTAAATCTTGTACAGCCTTAAGGCTAAGACTTCTTTGTGTATTTGATATTCATTCCTAGTTGTGGTAGTGGACATTCATGTTGTTGTTGAGTTCTAATTTTAACCTTTAAATTACTTCTGCTAGAATGCAATCTGTGTTAGGATGCAAAATATTGGACTATGGTTTCAATTTAGTAACTCCTTGGTCTGTCCGTAGTATATGGCGTCGGGCCCCGGTCGGACCTTCTGTTATATGTTATATGATGGATGGGTGTGTTATAAGTTAGTATCAGACTCCGGTGTCGGTCTTTCTTATTCGAATTCGTGGCCAAATTCTTTTAAGGGTGGTGAGCACTTGTATGTGCATTGCCATTATAACATAAAAGAACCCATGAATGTCCACTTTGGAATGAAAATACACAGTTTGAAGAACCTAAGTGTTCCAATGATTGCGTTTTGGCAATCAATTTGTCGCCTAATCAAGTGTTTTTACAACTATAGGTGACTAGGAGCGGTGCGGGGCAGTCCCAACAACAGCACTCAGCAGAGAGTAGTGCACCTAACGACGCGCCTGCAACCCCTCCTTCTACAGAAACCATACGAATCGTAGCGGAAGCGGTGCTCGCTATGACCAATGCCCAACCTGGGAGGCAAGTGCAGCCTCCTGCTCCTGGGTTAGGTCAAGTGCTGCTTGGCGTAGCAGAGCCTTTAGTGGAGGATCAAGTAGCGACAGAGACTATATTGCAGAGAAGAGCTATGGAGAAGCAGTTAAAGCACGTGATGAGCTTTAATCCACTAGTGTTCTCGGGAACTAGAACCCCAACTCAGGCTGATGACTGGCTTTCCAGGGTAAAGAGAGTCATGATAGCTTCGGAGACTGAGGAGTGGTAGAAGGCTACAATAGCCACTTTCCTCCTAGACGGCGAGGCAAGGTTGTGGGGGACAAGTTAGAGCTGCATCATTTGGCTGGGGGACAAGTCACTGACGTATCGATGGAGGAGTTCTAGAGACTATTTATGGAACGGTTCCTCCCGACAGCGCAAAAAATAGCATTGGTTAATCAGTTCCAGAGACTGGCTCAAGGAGAGAGTACTGTGGACGACTACTTACATGAGTTCACAAGATAAGAACATTATGCTGGCTCCACTTTTTTGGACGAGGAGCGTAAGACCAATCGGTTTTATGAAGGACTGCACGATGATCTGAGGTTGCTGCTCTCAGGCCCGATGACGCAGGGCTTTCTGACCCTAGTCAATACGGCCCGATCTCTGGAACACGATCTAAAGAGGGTCCATAATAAGGACTTGGCAGTGAAGAGCTCAAAGTTCAAGGTACCAAGACCACAGTAGACTGGGTACTGAAGGTGGAACAAGAAGGACAAACCTTCCGGACTAGCTTCTTCGTATGTCACTTTTGGGGCATCGCATGGGCATGTAGGCCCAATACACTGTTTCACTTATGGGAAGTCGTGGCATATAGCCCGCGACTGTTAGAGTAGAAAATCGAGTAAGAAGGAAGGAACGTCCTATGCTGAAAAGGGGAAGGCGGTAGAGTTAACTGCATCCCATCAGGCTCCAGCCCAACCGAGAGTCTACAACCTTGGCCAACAAGATGTCATAAAGCAACACGATGTGGTGATAGGTATGTGTTATATTTTAGTTATAGTGCTTTCTATACCTTACGCCTAATGCTTTAGCTGTATGACTGTCGTGTTTTAGGATTTGTCGTAATAATGGACTGTTCGGCTCGAGCGTTGTTTGATTCAAGGGCTTCACATTGTTTTCTATCCGAGAACTTCATTTCTCGTATCGGAGTGCCTACTTCGGTGGCGAAGGATAGGTTGGATATGTTGCTGCCTAACGGATGTTCGATTAGCGCAGACAGAGTTTGTTGCATTAACGTGCTGATAGTAAGTCAAGCTTTTGACTTGGAAGCGTCACTACTGCCGATAGTACAGTTTGACGTGATCATTAGCATGGATTGGCTCTCGGGGAAATGTGCGTTTATCAATTATAGTTTGGAGACTGTAAAACTGGGGATGAATACAAGTCAAGAAACTACTTTTGACGGTATGAAGGGACCAAGCAAGACGATGATGTCTGCTCTCCAATTAGTTAAAGCAGTTCGCGAGGGTGTGAAGCACTCTACATGAGGATATGAAGCCCAAGCCTGACTTGGCCAGTATTCCTGTGGTGTCGGAGTTTGTCGACATTTTCCCTGAAAATCTCCCTAGAGCCCCACGTTAGTGAGAGGTCGAGTTCACCATTGAGTTGGTGCATGCTGCCAAGCCGGTGTCGCGGTCTCCTTACCACTTAGCACCGAGTGAGATGGCAGAATTGAAGGCGCAACTTTAAGTGTTGATAGAGCAGGGGTATCTGCGTCCAAGTTCGTCGCCTTGGAGCGTCCTGGTCCTCTTCATGAAGAAGAAGTGTTAAAATTCAACAAACCGCAGACGCCCCCTTGGATACCCTGTTGAAAACTCAACAAACCGGAGGAGGATACGCCCACTTATAATGTTGAAAGTTTTCCCGGATCGTGGAGTTAGCAGGGGTTATCTCAACAAAGCAGTAACAACCAGCAACACATGCAGCACAAGCTTCTTTATTGATCAAGAACAAACTTCTTTACAAGGCGAGACATACATGGCGAGACATGCTTCACCAAAAAACCAAACCGGGAGAGCAGAGACAGTTACAAAGACAAGAAACAAAAACAAGCCGCGCGGACTCAACTACCAAGCTGCCGGTCTACTGCTGTGGAGTCCGCTCAGTCTGTCAGGTCGCCAGACCGCAACCCAAGCCGCGCGGACTACCCCTTATTCCAATGCTTAGCTCTTCACCGCCGATCTGCAGGCCGCCTGACCGCGAGGTCGCCTAGCCGCCAGACCGCACAAGCTGCGTCACCGAATGGAACAGTCCACCTGAAGCAGGCGACTTCCTGAACCCCGAACCAAGTTGCCAAAGAGGAGACCGCCTGGTCGCTATCCGCGACCTGCTGTTTACCGCCTGTTGCTTAACCGCAGAGTCCGCACTGTCCCTGACCGCAATCAGAGCCAAGTCCTGGCTTTCCAGCGCTATCCGCACAACCTACACAGCACAACCCGGTCAACTCTTTCAATCCGCGCGGACACCAAAGTCCAGACCGCAGCAACTTACGCGAGCTCAATTACTGTTCACTTACTTTGGTTTTGGTTCCATACTCCTGATGTGACATGGGTCCTATTTATAGGCACGATGATGAGTATGGTCACCGCCCTAGCCGATAGGATCACCGCCACATCCCGCAGCAAGAACAAGTGTGTCCGCCAGCCCGCGGACACACATTCCAGTTCGCCGCTCCTGTACAGATAGCCAGTCCGCCCCAGCTTCTCCAAGGCCGGACTCCAATATCCAGCCCGCCTTGCCGCCAAAGGCCAAGCCAGGACCACCACAGCCGGACTCCACAACAGCTGTGTCCGCCAATCTGCGGACAAGGCATCAGCCCGCAAACCCCGAGCCCGCAGCCTCGCCATCAAGGCACCTGCCGGACTCAGCGGACACACGGCTTCCGTCCGCACCTCCTGAGTCCATTGCCTCTATCTCCAAGGCACCACCGGACTCAGCGGACACGCCGATTCAGTCTGCTTACACAGCAAACTCCAGTCCGCATTTCTGAGTTCATAACCTCATCACAAGGCTAAACCGAACTCAGCAGACTCCAGCTCCAGTCCGCACGCTCTTGCCCAGGCAATCCTCCAGTCCGCATACAACCAAGCTAGCAAACAAGGGAACAACACTTCTACTAGGCTTGACGGACTGAGAAAGCAGCCCGCGCTCCACTGCGCGATCTCCCCGGACTGAGCCAACCTGGACTTGGTTCAGATCACACCAAGTCCAGTCCACTGGCCACATGGGCCAGTCCGCACTTACTGGCGGACACTGGATCTAGCCGCCATACCGGGCGACCTCCAGTTTCTGTCCGCGCTGACCGGCGATCTTCGCGGCTTCCACTTGCCGCTCCACTAGAGCAAGACCAAGGCCACTGCCAAACCGGTCTGCCGAGCTCCAGTTCTTCAGTCCGCTTCATGCCGGACTCCGCGGATAGGATTTCTATCCGCCCGGTTACTTCCTGGGAACCAACTGCCTGCTGAGTATTCCCCGGCCTGACAGACCGCCGCTGCTGTCCGCGCAGTCCGCGCGAACAGACCGCCCAGGCCGCCATAGAGCAAACCGCCTGCAACATCCCTGCTGACTTAGCAGTCCGCAAACCCTGTCCGCGTAGTCCGTGCGGATAGGTTGCCCAAGCCTTCCAATCACCCACTTTCACTTCACAAGATTCAACACTCCCCCTTGAAGTGAGAAGTGGTGAATAACTCCAGCAGCTCCCGTAACCTTACACCTGGTCCCTCTGATAGCATCTACAAAGAGATGTCCAAGACATAGTCCTCGCCCCGCATATCATGGACCATAAGGGAGCCATCCAGCATCTCCCAAAAGGAGCCATGCTTCCCTCTGCCTTCTTTAGCTTCAACCTCCACTCATGCATCATACGAGTATCACCAACTTCCTTGGACACAAAAGCCCAAGCCTTGTTACCTCTGAGAGAAGTCACCTCTTCAGACTTGGTGTCAAACACCTCCTTGATTCTAGTGGGGTCATCACAGCCAGAAGTACCTTGCTCGACCTGAGGGCTAACAAGGAAACACGGAACCAAGTCTGTCGTGTTCCCTTCACTATATCGAGCTGGTGGCTTACTGATCCTCTTCGATCTCCGAAGAACCTGATCATGGCTAACCACCTCCGCTGCTTTTGAACCAGCTCCGTTCCCGGGCAAACCCGGAACAATGCTCCCCTTGCTTCCTGAACAAGACGCCTCCTTACTGGAACCAAGAGCACCTGGAGCAACGCTCCCCCTGCTACCTGAACCAGAAGACTCCCCTCTTGAACAAGAACTGCCTGGAACATCGCTCCTCCTGCTTCCTGAACCGGAAGCCTCCGCCTTCGAGCCAGAAGATCCTGGAGCATCGCTCCCCCTTCTTCTTGACTCTGACGCCTTTGCCCCGGAGCTAGAACAACCTGGAGCACCTGGTGACTCAGGTAACTCCACTTCCTTAGCAGCAGCCTCCTTCAGCCCACCATCTGACCTGCTTATCTCTAGATCCACATGAGAACTACTCCAAAACGGCGTCAACTCATCGAAAACAATTTCTCTCGACACTATGAGTTTCTTCGTCGCAGGATCCATACATCTCCATCTTCTCCTCTGCTAATCATACCCAACAAAGACTAGCTTTGTCTTAAGAGCACCTGGAGAGTGTATATAGCAGGTAGATCCAAACACCCGAAGGTGCTTCACTGAGGGCTTCACTCCGAACATCAGCTCATAAGGAGTCTTCACTATGATCGGACTAAGAGGCATCCGGTTGATGACATGAGCAGCACAGGCCATTCCTTCCGCCCAAAGAGCCTTCGGAACGCCTTTACTCTGAAGCCAACACTTGCAGGTCTCCGTTAACAAACGGATCATCCGAGTTGCAATACTACCTTGTTGTGAAGTATGTCCATAAGAAAGCTCCGTCCGGATCCCTTGCTTCCTGCAAAAGTGTGAAAACTCGGTTGAGCCAAACTCACCACCGATACTTGTCCTCAACACCTTGATCCTCCGGCCAAGCTGGCCTTCCACAAGCTTCTTGAACTTCACAAACAAGCGTACCATGTTGGACTTCTTCTTCATAAAGTATACCCAAGTATACCTAGAATAGTCATCAACCAATATCAGCATGAACCTGCTGCCTCCAAGACTGACCGTGACGGTCGGTCCTACCAGAGCACAATGGACAACCGCCAATGGTGCTTTACATCTGGATTGTGCTTTGTCAACCATGAAGCGATAGGCTCCACTTTCCTGACATCCCGCACACCCCCGACCATCGCCATAGGATGACAATCTAGGCAAGCCTCTTACGAGTCTTCTTTCCGTCATTGCTTTCAGCTTGTCCATCCCTACATGCCCCAGTCTTTCATGCCAGATAGCTGCACTATCACTGGCATTCATCCGATCAACTCCAGAACTAGTTGATATCCCAACTACGTTCTTCTCCTTCCTCCCTACATGAGCTACGTTCGCCGAGAGCAAGACAACCTTGCACTCCTTCCGAAGATGACCATGTTGCTTGCATTTATAGCACCGTGGTCCTTCCTTCCTCTTCCTATCACGCCTAGGAGAACCACTCTGTTCTTCCTGATATGAAGTAGAGGGACCATCGTCAACAGCAACCTTTACCTTCTTCCTGAACAACCCATCAAGGGAAGTCCAAACCTCCGCAGCTGACCGACATCCACTGATGTGGTCCAAGAGCTCCGATGAGATCACCTGCTTGAGAATAGACTCCGCTTTCGCATTTGTCTCCTTCCAAGCTCTCATCGCCTCAGCATTGCCAGCAGTATCCTCTTGTCTTCCTGCTCCGCATACAACCTCCCAAAGGTCGTCGCCAAGAAGAAAGCTCTTCATACAGGACTTCCACCGTTCACAGTTCGTCTCTGTAAGAAGATCAATTCCAAGACAACTTGCATCCTCCACTGCCATGGTTCTACCACTGGTTTCCTCTACAGAAGAGCAACTACTTCCATTGAGCACTGCTTGACCACTCCAACAACCTCCCTCTGATACCATGTTAAAATTCAACAAACCGCAGACGCCCCCTTGGATACCCTGTTGAAAACTCAACAAACCGGAGGAGGATACGCCCACTTATAATGTTGAAAGTTTTCCCGGATCGTGGAGTTAGCAGGGGTTATCTCAACAAAACAGTAACAACCAGCAACACATGCAGCACAAGCTTCTTTATTGATCAAGAGCAAACTTCTTTACAAGGCGAGACATACATGGTCAGACATGCTTCACCAAAAAACCAAACCGGGAGAGCAGAGACAGTTACAAAGACAAGAACCAAAAACAAGCCGCGCGGACTCAACTACCAAGCCGCCGGTCTACTACTGTGGAATCCGCTCAGTCCGCCAGGTCGCCAGACCGCAACCCAAGCCGCGCGGACTACCCCTTATTCCAATGCTTAGCTCTTCACCGCCGATCTGCAGGCCGCCTGACCGCGAGGTCGCCTAGCCGCCAGACCGCACAAGCTGCGTCACCGAATGGAACAGTCCGCCTGAAGCAGGAGACTTCCTGAACCCCGAACCAAGTTGCCAAAGAGGAGACCACCTGGTCGCTATCCGCGACCTGTTGTTTACCGCCTGTTGCTTAACCGCAGAGTCCGCACTATCCCTGACCGCAATCAGAGCCAAGTCATGGCTTTCCAGCGCTATCCGCACAACCTGCACAGCACAACCCGGTCAATTCTTTCAATCCGCGCGGACACCAAAGTCCAGACCGCAGCAACTTACGCGAGCTCAATTAATGTTCACTTACTTCGATTTTGGTTCCATACTCCTGATGTGACATGGGTCCTATTTATAGGCACGATGATGAGTATGGTCACCGCCCTAGCCGATAGGATCACCGCCACATCCCGCAGCAAGAACAACTGTGTCCGCCAGCCCGCGGACACACATTCCAGTTCGCCGCTCCTGTGCAGATAGCCAGTCCGCCCCAGCTTCTCCAAGGCCGGACTCCAATATCCAGCCCGCCTTGCCGCCAGAGGCCAAGCCAGGACCACCACAGCCGGACTCCACAACAGCTGTGTCCGCCAACCTACAGACAAGGCATCAGCCCGCAAACCCCGAGCCCGCAGCCTCGCCATCAAGGCACCTGCCGGACTCAGCGGACACCTGGCTTCCGTCCGCACCTCCTGAGTCCATTGCTTCTATCTCTAAGGCACCACCGGACTCAGCGGACACGCCGATTCAGTCTGCTTACACAGCAAACTCCAGTCCGCATTTCTGAGTTCATAACCTCATCACAAGGCTAAACCGAACTCAGCGGACTCCAGCTCCAGTCCGCACGCTCTTGCCCAGGCAATCCTCCAGTCCGCATACAACCAAGCTAGCAAACAAGGCAACAGCACTTCTACTAGGCTTGACGGACTGAGAAAGCAGCCCGCGCTCCACTGCGTGATCTCCCCAGACTGAGCCAACCTGGACTTGGTTCAGATCACACCAAGTCCAGTCCACTGGCCACATGGGCCAGTCCGCACTTACTGGCGGACACTGGATCTAGCCCGCCATACCGGGCGACCTCCAGTTTCTGTCCGCGCTGACCGGCGATCTCCGCGGCTTCCACTTGCCGCTCCACTAGAGCAAGACCAAGGCCACTGTCAAACCGGTCTGCCGAGCTCCAGTTCTTCAGTCCGCTTCATGCCGGACTCCGCGGATAGGATTTCTATCCGCCCGGTTACTTCCTGGGAACCAACTGCCTGCTGAGTAATCCCCGGCCTGACAGACCGCCGCTGCTGTCCGCGCAGTCCGCACGAACAGACCGCCCAGGCCGCCACAGAGCAAACCGCCTGCAACATCTCTGCCGACTTAGCAGTCCGCAAACCCTGTCCGCGTAGTCCGCGCGGATAGGTTGCCCAAGCCTTCCAATCACCCACTTTCACTTCACAAGATTCAACAAGAAGGACGGAAGTTTGCAATTGTGTATCGATTATCGGGAACTCAATAAGCTAAAAGCGAAGAACAAGTACCTGATTCTGAGGACCGACGACCTTTTTGATCAGCTAGTTGGGTCAACGATGTATTCGAAGTTGGATTTGAAGTCTGGATACTATCATCCAAGAATCAGGGAAAGTGACATTCCCAAGACCGTGTTCAGTACACGTTATAGGCATTACGAGTTCACGGTCATGCCTTTTGTCCTAACTAATGTGTCATCCATGTTTTTGGACTTGATGAACGGGACATTCAGGGAGTATTTGGATGGGTTCGTGATAGTGTTTATTGATGATATCTTGGTGTACTCCCAGTCCGAGTTTGATCATGTGGAGTATCTACAAATTGTTTTGGAGACCCTGAGAAGCAATCAGTTGTATGCTAAATTCTCTAAGTGTTAATTCTGGCTTTCTTCGGTAGCGTTCCTTGGGCACATCGTTAGTGGAGAGGGGATCGCGGTGAATCCGACGAAGATTGTTGCGATACTAGAGTGACCTGTGTTGTCTTCAGTGGCGGAAGTCCGGAGTTTTTTGGGGACTTACCGGCTACTACAGGCGCTTCGTGGAGAACTTCTTGCGGATAGTGTTACCTCTCACGACCCTAACGAGGAAGGATCAGAAGTTTGTGTGGTCGCTAGCATGTGACCATGCTTTTGAAAAATTGAAAAGTCATCTGACCACGACGCTTATTCTGTATTCGCCATATGGGACATAGGGCTATGAGATTTACAGCGACGTGACGGGGAGCGGTATAGGTTGTGTGTTGTTGCAGCATGGAAAGGTAATTGCATATGGCTCGCGCCAGTTGAAAGTACACGAGAGGAATTATCCAGTCCACAACTTGGAGTTGGCGGTCGTGACATTCGCCCTAAAGCTTTGGAGACATTACGTGTACAGCGTGAAGTTCGACATTTACACCGAACATAAGAGCCTCAAGTATCTGTTGGATCAGATGGACCTAAATATGCGATAGCGGAGGTGGATGAAGTTTCTTGGGGACTACACCTTCGAGATACACTATGTACCTGAAAAAGGTAATGTAGTTGCGGATGTATTGAGTCGTAGGATTCCTGCTCAGGGCAACTGGTCAAGGATGCATGATGAGCGTCTTGTTCGAGATCTGGAGGACTTGGAGATCTCCTGCATCGATAGAAGGGCTAGCGTGGAAGCACGTCTGAACTGGACGGAAGTGCAGTATGACCTGACTGATTGGATTTGACAAGCTTTGGAGTTGGATGACAGCATGAAGCAGTTCATGGCTGAGTCATTGGATGGTCAAATGCCCAGTTTAAGGTTGATAATGGGCTGTTTTGGAAGGAAAGTCGCTTGTGCGTCCCAAAATGGGTAAAATACGGGAGGAATTTATGTACGAGGCTCATTACACCGAGTACTCGATCGACCCGGGGAGCATAAAGATGTACAAAGACATGAAAAAGTTGTTCTGGTGGCCAGGACTGAAAAAGGACATAGCGTTGTATGTGGATAAGTGTCAAACTTGTGCTTTAGTGATTGCTGAATGCCAGAAGCCCGGATGATTTTTGAAGTCTTTGCCTATACCAAAATGGAAGTTCGACGACATCTATATGGATTTCGTGTATGGTTTGTCGCAATCACAGAAGGGAAACAACGTCATCTGGGTAATCGTAGATAGTTTGACGAAAGTGTCGCACTTTATCCCGAATAGGAAGGACGAATCAACCGAAAAGCTAGCAAAGATGTATGTGGAGAATATTGTATGACTGCACGGTATGCCCCATAGCATCGTGAGTGACCGAGATGGGCGCTTAACATATAACGACTGGAGGTTGGTGCATCAACTGTTGGGGACCACGCTGAAGTTCAGTACGGCCTTTCATCCACAGACGGACGGTCAGACCGAGAGAGTCAACAGGACGATGGAGGACATGCTTTGTATGTGTGCCTTAGACTTCGGAAAGAGGTGGGAGGATCACATATATATGATTGAGTTCACGTACAACAACAGCTACCAGGAGAGCATTCAAATGGCATCCTTCGAGACCCTATATGGCAGGAAGTGTCGTACTCTGTTGTCATGGTTAGTGACTCGCCAGTCCAAGTTGTATAAGTAGAGGGAAGTCGAAGATGCGACTTCGATTGTGCAAATAATCCAAGATCGATTGCTGATTGCTCAAGATATGCAGGCTAAATACTATAACATTAAGCAAAGAAATGTCGAGTTCGCCATGGGCGATTGGGTATACTTGAAGTTCAAGTCGTTCAAAGGTGTGTAAAGGATACGACGACTAAAAAAGTTGAGTCCAAGATACCTTGGACCATTTGAGATACTGGAGCGTGTTGGCGAAGCCGCCTACTGGTTGAAACTATCCACAGAATTCGGTGGTCTTCATGATGTATTCTAAATCTTGGTGTTTCGGAATGCAGTGCAATAGCCTACGGTAGTGATTGCTATAGATCAAATACTGGTGGATGGTGGGTTGACAACAAAGGTCAAAACTATTCATATTGAGGATGTAGATGTCAAGCGACTTTGTAACGAGGAAATCAAGATGTTCAAGGTCTGATGGGACAACTGTGGCCAAGAGGAACTATCATGGGAGTGGGAGCAAACCATGAAGTCAGAGTTCCCTGAGTTGTTCGACAGAGGTACACGTTGTAAATGTTGTGACTTCATTAAATTTTTTTCCCGCAATTCATAATTTCGGGACAAAATTCTTTAAGTGGGGGAGATTTGTAACACCCCAAAGTTCTGTAGGCAAAAAAAGGGGGTTACCACTCGGCGGTAGTCAGATACCTCATGGCGGTAGCGTCGGGTGTTGAGAGTGCTGAGTGAGGTGAGGTAACTCAATGCCTAGTCTACTGCGTGGTGGTAGGCTGATACCGCGCGGCTGTATTGTCGAGCGTCGAGTTGAGCTACTGCCCGGCGTTAGCATTATCGCTGGCGATAGCAGGGTCAATTAAATTGACAGAGCCCCCGGGTTGTTACCGCGCAGTGGTAGAAGCTAACGCGAGGCGTTAGCGTGAGTCGTCATTTCGTAACCGGCGCCAGGTATCGCTTGGCAGTATTTTCTTGAAGCGTGGCGACAGTGAATTTCGTAACCGTGTGGCCAAGTGTCGACCTGTGATTGGAGGGCTTGGGCAGTTGCATGCGAAATGAGGCGTTGAATTACGGTACCGCACGGCGATAGCTAGTTACCGCGCGGCGGTAGCTAGTTACTACGCGGCAGTAGTTCAGTTTTTAATATTGGTTCGGCTGTTTCACTTCATTTCCTTTGGAATTGAGAACTTGGCAGGGATTTCTGGAGTAGGAGCAGCAGCGCCAGGAAGGAGAGTTTTCGCCACCATTTGAGATTCGGAGTTCGGATTCGCAAAGCGAGTTCGGATCTGCGGAGGCAAGGCCGAAGCGGTCGATTTCAACAGTCTAGATTTCTCGCATGGCGCCAAAGAGGACTTCAAGGATAACGATCCCCTTCCTTGGACATGTGAAGTCCTTTCTTTTGTCATTATAGGGTAGACACTCCACGAATACGTGGATGTGGTTCTACTGACGGGTAGATCCGGGTTTCCCCGTTAGATTGCATTCAGATCCGGAATCGAAGTACGGAATAGGCATGCTGTGTGAAGCCCATCCGGACGGGTTGGACTAGATTGGTGATGTTTGTATAGTTTGTATGCTAGAGAAGACTTTGTGGTTATCGCATAGATTTCAGAGTCACGGGGTGTGCAGGTGACTGCATTGAGAGTACTGGGAGTAGACTCTAGGAAAACACCCGATTTGGAAGAAGAATCGATAGATTATTCTCCTACAATGCGGCGGTAGCTCTACCGCCGATGGTAGCTCCCTGTGAGCGTTGTATTGTTTGTTGATAAGCCTGCCTCGTGGAGACTTGGGGGCTATTGATATGAGGCCTGTCTCTCAGAGACCTGGGGGCCAGTTTTGTGGGTGTGAGCTTAATTTGCTCAGCTTTGGTGGCCGTGAGTGCTAGTCTAGTATCATAACAGTGTTATGAATCATTCGGATGGGAAAAGGGAAGCTGACTCGCGTCGTGGCTTGATGTGCCCAACGATTTGAGCACCGGGAAATAGATGAACTGCACACAACCCTATGTCGATCAACTTGGAGTGAGTCAAAGTGTGGATTTTAAGCCACCATGACTTTGTCGTAGCCATAGGGGCGTTGTCTTTGGCTTTGGCCCTTAAAGACTTGAATGCTCAAATGTTGTTAACCATCGTAAAGAATGGACGTGTGACTCTTGAGGTCATATGCACCAAGAATGTGCCCTGACAGCACGGGGCGTTGGGCGCTTGTGTCAACGTCTGTGGCGAATGGTTCTTAAGTTGCACGTTCGTGTTGTCGTATTATGTTTATACTAATGCCTACAGGGAAGGAGCACTGCCACCTCCAAATGAGGGGTGGAGTCATTATAACTTGGTCAGCTAATGCTGATTGTTGCTTTTGTTTGTCACCGTTGTGGTGGAATGTTGTTTGCAGGTGCATCTGAGCCAAGCGGGACATAATGGGTTGAAGCCCATGATAGCTAAGCTGGCCCTTGAAGGTCAAAGCGAATGGCACGTTTTGTTTATTTATTTCTCATGTGTGGCCGGCCTACGTGCCGATGTATATAAGACAGTTTAATTTGAGTAAACCTTGTAAGGCCTTAAGATCAAGACTTCTTTGTGTATTTGTACTTGATTCCTAGTTGTGGTAGTGTACATTCATGTTGTTGTTGAGTTCTAATTTTAACCTTTAAATTACTTCCGCTAGAATGCACTCTGTGTTAGGATGTGAAACATTGGATTATGGTTTCAATTTAGTAACTCCTTGGTCTGTCTGTAGTATATAGCATCGGGTCCCGGTCGGACCTTCTGTTATATGTTATGTGACGGATGGGGGTTTTATAGTGAGGAGCATAGAAATCAACATCTTTGTTAAAGTTTTATTCTTACGCTCAGCGATACCATTCGATTGGGGTGAGTAAAGAGCTGTGGTTTCTAGGATTATATCCTCAGTGGCATAAAAGTCTCTAAACCCATTTGTAGTGTATTCTCCTCCTCGATCACTTCTAAATATCTTAATCTTTAAGTTTAACATGTTCTCAACATGAGATTTAAAGATCTTAAAGATCTCAAAGACTTCATCTTTCGATTTCAATAGATAGACATGACAATATCTGGAAAAATCATCGATAAAGGTAATAAGATACTTCTTTCCCCCTCTAGTTGTATGACTTCAAAAATCACAGAGATCGGGATATATCAATTCAAAAAGTTGTGTGCTACTAGATATTGGCTTGAAGGGATTTATAGAAATCATACTTTAGGCACAAGCCTCACACATATCAAATCGAATATAAAGATCTAACGAGATGTTGTGACACTTAGCTAGATCTCGCATTTTCTTATAGTGCACGTGTCCAAATCTACTGTGTAATAAATTTGGATCAATTAGAGTTAAACTCACTTGATTAATGTACTCATTTTCTAAGCTAAGTATTGTTGGAGTTACCATGGTGATCTAGAAGTGGTCAAACATGTAATCTCACTGCCAACGCGATATGAGCCTGCAGGGTCGCACATAAGAGATGTGGAGAAGTTGGATGATTGACTGTGTTGGTAAAGGTTACCAATCACCGACCTGAATGGGGTTATGGGCAAAGTGTTGCCTTAAAGGATCGTCGGGTTGGGCAAATGTTGCCTTGAAGGATTGGTAAGAATAGTCGACCGCGGGTCGACTATCGTCGACCGCAAGGTCGACGATCGTCGTGAATCGTCGAGTATTGTACTCTGATTCTCGCCGACTGATTCTCGCCGATCCTAGGTGATTCTCGCCGATCCTATGTGATTATCGCCGATCCTAGGTGATTCTCGTCGATTGATTCTCACCGAATCTGCTAGGTGATTCTCGCCGATTCTAGAACCCTAATTTTCTGGGTGGTCTGCGGATTGCGATATTCCTAAGTCTGTTTATGCCTTTGGTATAAATAGATACTTAGGGTTTTCGGGAATTATAGCTCGCTGATCGAATCGAGCGACGGAAGTGTTCCCCCGTTCTTCGTTCGTTCCGCCGATCCCGAATCCGCCGACGGAAGTGTTCCGCCGCCATGCTCGCTTCGTCGACCTCCTCCTCTCCGGCAATTGTCGCTGGTGTTGCTATACCTGGCGCGGACCTAGCAGTCCGTGGAAAAGCAAGGTGTGGTCATTCTCCTTCCCGATTATCCGTGCGACGGAAAAGTCGGTGTTCTCCCGCTCGTGTGGATTTCTGCAGAGACGTGGATATCATTCCACATAGAACTCGCCACCATCAAGAACACGAAGCTTGGAGCATCTCCGTTGAGTTGTGACTCAACGCCACCGAGGTAATTTTTGCCTAGTTGTATGTTAACTTCTTGATTCAACTACCATGGCCCGATCTCATCTCTTTTTGGGTTTTTCTTGATGTTTTTATTCTTCCGCTGCGTGCACAAGTGTTGTGTCATCCTCATAGAGAAACCCAACAGTGGTATCAGAGCGAGGTTACGACCATGATTGTTGTATTGGAAGTTTTGTTATTCCAGTGCGTGTAAACCTATGGATTTAGAAGTGTTCTAAATGTCTATATTTAGTCTTGGTACCCCGCCAAGAACGTCTGGGATTTCGTGGAAATTTCTAATTGTTAGAAATTGTAGTCTCCTTAGCAGTAACCATCCTTCGAGTTTGTTTTGAATTTTGAATCCAACATAGAGAGATGAGCTTGTCTACTGCTTTAAGTTGAGTTGTCTTTGCTTTTGTCCAATGCATGTAAATCTGAGGATTTGGAAGTTTCCGGATGTTCAGATTTAGCCCTTCCTTCTATCAAATGTTGATGGTGTCAGGTTGTGCACATAAGGGATGCATGTGGTTTTAGAAAAATTGTTTTTCTTTGGATGTGCACATTGATCAAATGTTGATCATGGTTAACTGTTAACCTATAATCAAAATCCCTTCATCAAATATTAAGTGTTCGGATGCCTTCCGATGGATGACACTCTTCCTGCCTCGATCGATGAAGTGTGGGCTTGCCAAAGCAAGGTACATTAATCTATCTTGGTAAGGGTGCGAGCGGATAATTGTGATATCCCACTGTCGACATTGGGTCCAGCTTAACTAGGTGACCTCAAAGGTTGAGTGCCTAGAGGCATAGGGTTGGCATGCACCATATGATGGATGCGAGTAAGGAGTTATTCACCAACCATACAAGAATTGCATGAGGATGTAATTGGAAAGTGTTGCCTACCTAAATAACTGCATCGTGAGAGGAAAGCCAAAGCTGACTCATTGTGTTGGTGAAATACGGATCTTGTCCACTAAGAGAGTAGCTCGCATGAACTCTCTGAATTGTTAGTGAGGGCTATCATTTCGAATAAAATAGTGGGAGTGTTTTAATTGAAGTCCAAATTAAAATAAATTGTATTTGAAATTTTGGTACTTGTTGGGTACATTGGTCTAAATGTACCTGATTTGAAGAAGCCTCACCCAACTCAATGATATACATCAAAATGTATTTGATGTATTTTGAGTTACCTTGTGCAGCTTAAGTATTTGCAGGAAATGATGAAAAAGTTTCTAAGTCCATGTGTCGACACCCAGAGGGAAAGTGTCAACACTTAAGAAGACTTGTGTCGACACCCAGGCAAGCAGTGTCGACACTTGGAGTCATTGTGTCGACACCAGGGATGCTGAGTCGACACCAGACAGAAAGTGTCGACACAAGGAGCTGTGTCGACACTCAATGAAGAAAATCCAGTAAAGCTGTGTCGACACTTAACAGTTGTGTCGATACCCAGTGAAGCTGTATCTACATTAGAAAGTGTCGACACTTGGAGCTGTGTCGACACTCAGCAAAAGTCAGCAGAGACTAAGTACAAGTGTCGACACTCAGAACAATGTGTCGACACTTAGCAGAAGAGTCAACACTGGAAGTAAGTGTCGACACCCAGAACAATGTGTCGACACTTAGCTGAAGACTCAACACTTGAAGAAAGTGTCGACACAAGGAGCTGTGTCGACACTTAGCAAAGAACAGCAAAGTTCAAGAATATTCTAAGTACAAGTGTCGACACTAAGGGAATGTGTCGACACTCAGCCAGAGTCTCGACTGAAGATGTAAGTGTCGACACCCAAAGCAATGTGTCGACACTCAACAAGTATCAACAATAAAGACATGTGTCGACACCAAGAAGCAGTGTCGACACCAAGAAGCAGTGTCGACACTTGACAGATACAACACATGAAGATGTGTCGACACAAAGGTGTTGTGTCGACACTTAGAAGAATTCAGCAAAATTCTGAAGAACAAGTACTTGTGTCGACACTCAATTTCAGTGTCGACACATGAAGAAGAAGCAGTGTCGAGATAAAGAATCAACAACACAAGGAGTTGTGTCGACACAGTGTAGACTAGTGTTGACACTTAGACAACATGTGTCGACACTTGGTCAATAAGTGTCGACACTTAAAGACAGAAAGTCTCGACACTTAAAGACAGTTACAGCATTTTCAAGAACTAACTGGATAACTTGACAGCTGTCATTCCAGCCGGTCTACAGCACCTGTCAGAGTTGTCAGAATTCAGTTATGGACCGGACCAGCCGGTTACCATGAATAAGGCCTATAAATAGGCTTATACTGTCTACAGAAGAGATTGATCAACAAGTTGTTGAAGAGATTGAACACAAGTCCAGTTCAGATTTAAAGAAGATCTAGCTATCAAGTGAAGATCTAAAGAAGTTGGAGAGAGAGAGCTCCATCCAAGAAATCAGCCATTGGAACTAAGCTGAGAAGAAGGGTTCAGATTTATTCTGGATCTTAAGAAGCAGAGATCAAGGATCAACTGCAGAAGGAGTCAGTCTTATTGAGTTCTACTTTCAAGAAGCTTTGAAAAAAGCTAAGTCAGATTGATTCCAGCTGAGTTCTTCCAAGAACTCATCAAGAAACTCACAACTCCCCTCTCTTGTCTTTGGGTTGCTGAGTTAACAATTGTATAATCATTTTTATCATGTAGGATCCTTTGGATCTAAGTTTTGTAAGCCTATAATTATAAAGGCTGAGTGTAGGGCTTGAGAGCCTGAGTGTAGGAGATTGAAATCTCTGAGTGTAGGCCTTGGTGGCTGAGTATAGGCCTTGGTGGCTGAGTGTAGGCCTTTGTGGCTGAGTGTAGGCTTTGTGGAAAAGCTGAGTTGTAGGGCCTTGGGCCTGAGGTGTAGGAACCAGTTTGGGTTCTGAGATAGTGGAGAAGTTTGGCTGAATCTAGTACACTGCTAGATAGGCGAAGGGGGAAAGTGGATGTACCCAAATCTTGGGGAACCACTATAAAACTGTGTGTCTTCTGTGTGCTGTGATTTGCTGTGAATGCTGTTTGATTGCTGTGCAATAGTAGATTAAATTCTGTGTTAAAAACTGATTGCTGCCATTAAAGTTTAAAAAGAATTTGGTCACCTATTCACCCCCCCCCCCCCTCTAGGTGTTTAGGTACTATATCTTTCAAGTGGTATCAGAGGGAGGTTCCTCAAAAAGGACTAACAGTCTGAGGAGATCCGGATTGGCAGATTCAGTCTAAGGCAAATTACAGATTCAAGAAAATCAAGAACCATGGGTTCCTCTGAGAATCACAAGGAATTGGGATCCATGAAATTACCTATATGTAGGAAAGAGATTTTTGGGATTTGTAAGGAAAGGGTAAGGCTGTTTATGGAAGCCTCAGACCCTAGGATTTACATCACAGTAAAGGAAGGGCCATATGTGCCCATGAAGATATCAATTCTAGATGCAAATCAGAGAACACCAAAGGATTTCTCTGAAATGACAAAGGATGAGATTGCCCTAGCCACCATGGACAAAAGGGCTCAAAACATTATAGTGAGTGTCATAGATGATGCAACTTTTCAGAATCTAATACACTGTAAGACAGCCAAAGAGATGTGGGATACTCTTATTGTGTATATGGAGGGTTCTAAAGAAGTAAGTCAAGATAGAAAATCCTTGCTAAATCAAGAGTATGAAAGTTTTAGACAAGGAAAGGGTGATAGCATAACTGAGTGCTATAAGAAGTTCTATAGGATAGTGAATGAACTCATGTCTTATGGAAGAGAGTTCAGTAATTATGAACTAAATGAAAAGTTCCTAAGGTCCCTAACTAAAGATTGGGACACCAAGATTTGTGCCATTAGAGAAATGGCTAAGTTGGGAGAAATTCCTCCACCTACACTGTTTGGCAAATTGCTGTCATATGAAATGCAGTTGACAGTGAGGAAAGAGGAGGAGAAATCAACAAGAAATGAACATAAGGAAAGAACTGTAGCTTTCAAGACAGAAGCCCCCAGAAAGTACAGGAATAAGTCACTAACTCCACCTCCAAAGGTAGTTGAATCAGAGTCAGATGAGTCTGTCAGCACAAAGTCTGAAAGCAGTGAAAGTGATGAAGACTTTGCTGCCTTCACTAGACATTTTCAGAAGTTCTTGAAGAAAAAACATTGGAGGACAAGGCCTTCTACTTCACAGGGAAAAGAAGACTTCTATCAGAACAAAAAGGCTTCAAAGAAGGACAGGAAGAGGACTAAATCTAGCAAGGCAACTGTTTCAAAAATAGTGCGCTATTGCTACAACAAACAAGGCCATGTTGTTGCAGATTGTCCAGAAAAGAGAAAGAAGTCTAGTGACAGGAAGAAGACTCATTTTAAAGGCAAGAAAGAAAAGTCATTTGTTGTCAAAAAGGAGAAGACCCTGTCAGATATCTCTTCTTCAGAAACTGAGTCAGATGCTGAGGCATACATAGGGCTGTTTACTGAAGAAGAAGAAGAAGAGTTCATGCAGATTTTGGAGTCTATATATGAACAAGAAGACAGTCAATGTCAAGGGCTAATGGCATTGACAGAAAGTGACAGAATCCTGGAGCAGCCAGGACCAAGTAAGGTACAAAGTTCAACTTTTAGTTTAATTTCTTGTGCCAATACAGAATCAGATTCATCCTCATCAAATGATGAGAGTGCATCTGAATCTGAAGAAGATATTCATCAGCTGATAGATGAATATAAAGTACTGTTGCAAGCTTACAAGAAGAGCAAGTCCCTAGCCAAAAGTCAGGCAAAGGAAATTGTTGATCTCAAAGCTGTTGCAACAGATTCTGAGAAGTTATTTGATCAAAAGCTTAATGAGATAGCCAGACTGAAACACATAACAGTGATTCAGATGGGGACTATCACCTATAAGAATGATCAAATCAAGAGTCTGGAGATCAATCTTCAGAAGGAGAGAGAGCTTGTTGCTAGGTTTTCTAAACCTAAGTCAGTGCTACCTTTAATTGATGAATTTGTTCATCACAAAGGCAAGGCTGGACTGGGTTTTATTAAACCTGCAAGGACTGAGCAGTCCAAGTCCAAGTCCAAGGGCAAAGCCCCAACACTCAACAAGTCAGTTGTAGATAAGACAGCAAAGACAGTACCTAAGCAAAGGTACAATAAGTTTGAATGTTGGTGCTGTGGCAAGGTTGGCCACTTTGCAATGGACTGTTGGCACAATGCTAGTGCCAAAGTGTGTAGCAAACTGCCTATTAGAAAACCAGTAGGTAGCTTTGTCAAGTTGCAAACTAACAAGTACCAAGGACCCAAGAATACTTTGGGTTCTAAGGTTCATTAATCCGTTTTGCAGGTGAGTCCAAGTTGCCATGCCCCAATATGGTACTTGGACAGTGGATGTTCCAGACATATGACTGGAACAAAGGGATTACTAAGAGACTACATTTCAATCAAAGATGGTCCAAAAGTCACCTTTGGTGGTTCTGAAAAAGGAATCATCAAAGGATTTGGTAACATTTCTAGTAACTTGGTTACCATTACTCAAGTGGCTTATGTTAAAGGGTTGAAACACAACCTAATAAGTATAAGTCAATTAAGTGATGTAGGGTATGACATCTCATTTGTTAAGAATGCTTGTCATATTAAGAGGTCAACTGATCAAGAGATCATTTTGACAGGTTATAGAAAGAGGAATGTCTACTGCCTAGACATTATGTGTGAGACCAATGGTTCTCAAGTGTGTCTTGTAGCTGATGAGATAGTCTCTCATTGTGTCAAATGGCACAAGAGGCTTGCCAATCTTAACTACAAGACAATTGGCAAACTCTTTAGCAAAGAGTTAGTGAGGAATGGTCCTCAAGTTAAGTGTGTTAAAGATGGTATTTGCTCAGCTTGTCAAAATGGCAAGCAGACTAGATCCATCTTTAGAAGCATAGAAAACAAAGATGTTGTGAGGTGTTTATTCCTCTTGCATATGGATCTCTTTGGTCCAATGCCAATTCACAGCCTAGGTAGGAAGGTCTATACCTTTGTAGTTGTAGATGACTACTCAAGGTTTTCCTGGGTGTTCTTCTTAAGACAGAAATCTGAAACACCCAATGTCTTCTATAGGTTTGTTAGACAAATTCAGAATGAACTAAATAGTACAGTGGTCAAAATAAGAAGTGACCATGGTACTGAGTTTCAGTCTGATAGCATGATAAAACTATGTGAAGACTTTGGGATATTTCAAGAGTTTTCTTCACCTAGAACACCTCAGCAAAATGGCATTGTTGAAAAGAAGAATGGGACCTTGATTGAGGCAGGTAGAACCCTATTAAGTGATACATCACTACCAGAATATTTCTGAGCTGAAGCAGTCAATACTGCATGCCATGTTATTAATAGGGCTACCATAACTAAAGGCCTCAACAAGACCCCCTATGAGGTTGTGAAAGGCAGGAAACCAAACCTATCCTACTTCAGGATCTTTGGTTGTAAGTGCTTCATACTTAACAATGGAAAGTCTTACTTGACTAATTTTGTTGCCAAGTCATAAGAGGGAATTTTTGTTGGGTACAGCAACAATAGTAAGGCTTATAGAGTCTACAACTTGTCTACTCAAGTTGTAGAAGAAACTGTACATGTAGTATTTGATGAGACTAAACTTATTAATAATGAGTTGTCTAGTAGTGTATGCAGCCCCACAGGTTTAACAAAGAAGATGGACAAGCTCACTTTAGAAGAATAATCTACTACAAGATAGCAAGTAGAAGACGGTGGCTGTTGTCCAGGGGGAGAACTACATGTACCAAATGCAGAAGAAGTACAAGGAGTACAGCAAGATGATGAAACTGAAGAGCTTCAACCAGAAGTCAGGATGTCTCCAGCCAATAGGCATCTTAGAGATCATCCAGTAGAGCAGATTATTGGAGATCCAAGACAAGGGGTATAAACAAGGAGCAGAAACCTGAATGTAGTAGTCTACTCCAGCTTTCTATCCCAAGTTGAACCTAAGAAGTTTGAAGAAGCTATACTAGATCCACAATGGACTGAAGCAATGCAAGAAGAGTTTAATCAGTTCAAGAGGTGCAAGGTCTGGGAACTTGTTCCTAAACCTAAAGACCACAATATAATAGGAACCAAGTGGATCTACAGGAATAAGATGGATGAACAAGGGGTCATCATTAAGAATAAAGCAAGACTGGTTGCTAAAGGATATAGGCAAGAAGAAGGTATTGACTTTGATCAAACCTTTGCTCCAGTAGCCAGACTGGAAGCCATAAGGATGTTTCTTGCCTATGCAACCTATCAAGGATTCAAAGTTTACCAAATGTATGTCAAGTCAGCATTTCTGAATGGTAATCTTAAAAAAGAAGTCTATGTGGAACAGCCTTCAGGTTTTGTTGATTCAACTCTACCTCATCATGTCTATAGACTTAGGAAAGCTTTATATGGGTTAAAGCAAGCCCCTAGGGCTTGGTATGAAACCCTATCTAGTTTCCTCATTGAGAACAAGTTCTCAAGGGGGAAAATAAATAAGACTCTATTCCTTAGGGAATCTAGAGGCAAAGTTATACTAGTCCAAATATATGTAGATGACATCATATTTGGGTCTACTGAAAGCAGACTTTGCAAAAAGTTTGCAAAACTTATGCAAGGTCAATTTGAGATGAGTAGTATGGGAGAGCTGAAGTTTTTCTTGGGTCTCCAAGTTAAACAGACTGAGAATGGTTTATCCATATGTCAGTCCAAGTTCACCCTAGAACTCATAAGTAAGTATGGTATGGATTCATCCAGCACCATGAAGACTCCTATGGGGTCAAGTATGTCTCTTAGCAAGGATGATGCAGGGAAACCTGTAGATGAAACCTTGTATAGAGGGATAGTTGGCTCCCTATTATACTTGACTGCAAGTAGACCAGATATCATGTATGCTACATGTGTCTGTGCAAGGTATCAAGTCTGCCCTAAAGAGTCTCATTTGACAGCAGTCAAAAGAATATTGAGTTAGCTGTCCCTCCTGTTCATCTTCAAAATTAGAAAGGTATAAATAGGGTTTTGTCTTAGTTTGTCGACATGCTTTCAAAGTTTCGAGACCAAACTTCTGTGTCGACACCTCTCTTCTCTCAAGACAAATTCTACAAACCCTAATGGCGCCAAAGCTTGAGGAGAATGTCAACGAAGGATACGAGCTGGTGCGCGGTGCTTTTGAGGATGCCGATCAAGAAATTAAGGCTGTCGTAACCCTAGTAGTCGATTCAGGATTAGAATATCTTGTTTCTGAACCTACTAAAATCTGGAAGAAAGAGGTACTAGAATTTCTCAGTGGAGCTAAGATAGACGAAACTGGATTCAAAATCAAATCCAGGGTTCATGGTGAGAAGGTGAAGGTGTCACCTAAAAGTCTGAGGAAGATTCTACAGCTACCAAGAATTAAAGAGGAAGATGAGGTTACAGCTACAAAGACCAGGGAAGCTCTAACCTGGTGTGGACTGGATCCTAAGATGAAGCTTGGATCAGTGTTTCTTAGAAAAGGCATGAACAATCAAGGGAAATTCCTCTCTGAGATTGTTGGCAAAGTCATACTCAGCAAGCCAGGAGGGCATGACAGAGTGTCTGCCCATATGTTTAGTATAATGACAAGGATAAATTCACTCTAAAAACTGACTGGTCTATGGTAGTTTATGAGAAAATTAAAGAAAGCTTGAAGAAGCCCAACCTGGGCAGGATTTTAAGTCTTTACCTTGCTGGTGTAATACCTGAAGTTATGAGTACAGCTGCTGGAAGCAAAATAAATCATATGAGAAAAATGGACATGAGGTTGTTCTCTAGATGGGACAGGGTGTTGACTAAGGAGATGCCAACCCCTGAGAAGATAGTTTCTGAGAAGGAGATTCCACCAAAGAAGAAGAGGAAGACTGCTCCAGTGGCACAAGAGTCCACTAGCAGCTCTGAAAGTGAAGAGCATGTTGTCTTCTCATCTGATAAGAATGTAGAAGAGCCAGCAGTAAAATCTCCTGCTCCTCAAGATGATGCTGAGATCCAGGGGGAGCTACCTCAAGCTAGCCCCATCCACAAGGATCAAAGCCAGGGGGAGCTTCCAGTTGTAGATGAACCCACTACACTGGAAAGTGAACAAGCAACCAGCATTATTCTAGAGGTAATCACTGAACTCAATACTTTAGAATTTCCTATAGAAGATACTGATTTGTCTGATGTTCATCAGCAAACTCAGCTGGATAACCAAGTCCCAGATGCTGTCTTGGAAGACACATCTGTTGCAGCTCCAATAGTTCCTGATTCAGTGGTTGAAGAGCCAAGTCTTTCTCCAGCTCATTCACCCCAAGAATTTACCATGGAAGATTTATTTCTAAATCTGGATCAAGAGGATTTTGACAAGGAAACTGCTGCTGCTAAGGGGGAGAATGCTCCAATTGAGGGGGAGCAGGTACCAATTGATGAAGAGCCTGCAAGGCATGAGACTGACAAGCCCCAAGCTGCTGAAGAACCACCAAAGGAAAGGGTAGATATAGCCAGCTCCTCAGCTTCTGAAGATGAGGAAGAAGCAAGGGCAAGGAAAAAGAAAATTTATGTCTTCAAAAGAAGGAGCCAGAGTTATAAGAAGGCTCTCCAAACTATTGCTCCACGGCCTATAGCACAGCCAGCTCCAACTGTGGATTATAGTGCTTTAATGGTTGCAATGCAAGTCAAGTTGGATGAGCAAAGGCAGGCCATTGAAAAATATGTTGATGAAGGGCAGAAATCACTACAATTTGATCTTGCCCAAGACATAAAGTCAATAAGATTTGAAATGAATCTTAACAAGAAGGAGATGATAGACTGATTCCACAAAGGTGGAAATGCAGTGGTGTACTTGGCCACACACCAGGAGAAGATAAAAGCACAAGTGGATGACATAGCTGTGAAGCAAGGTTATGTTCTTGAAAATCAGCTAAGAATGAATGACAACCTTACTGAATCCCACAATGCAATAGTCACAGAACTGAAGAATCTAGCTGCAGGACAGACTCCAGCTATAGCAAAGGCAGATTTTGACAAAGTATTCCTAGAAGAACTCACTGCTCTTAAGACTGTCATTCAAGACTCCCAGAAGGCCATATCTGAACAACTTAATAAGCTCAAACCTTTCTTTAAAGATGGAGTCAGATACTTGGATAATCAAATCAGATTCCAGAAGGATGATGTTAGAGATCACATGGCTAGAGAAGTCATAAAGGGGGAGAGAGTTTTAGTCAAAGCTAGCTCTGATCGTGCCAAATGGATATCTAATTCCATCAGAGCTACACTGGGCTATCCTCCTCTTTGTGATGATGACAATGTAGCAGAATCTGGAATTAACCCTGCCTATCTTGGAGGTGAGCAACCAGAAGTAGCTCAAATGATCTATCCTCCACCAGATTTTGACATGGTGCAAGCTGATATTCATCACATGTATAGCCCAACTGAAGGGAAGTCCAATGTTATTCTAGAAAAAGTGGTTCAGCCTATATCTGAAGCTATGCAGGCAGCTCTTCAGAAAGAAGAAGAAGTTCTACAGAAAGAAGAAGAGACAAGATTGTCTAAGAAGAGGTTTAGGGAACAAGCTGAACAAAGACCAGACTTTGAACAGTGGAGCCCTACCTCAAGAAATATTATTTTGACTGCCTGGAAAGCTGCCAAAGATAACATTCAAGACAGGAATAAGTGGTTCTCTGAAACTGAATGGAGGAAACATGAATCAAGGCAGGAGGCCATAGTTCAACATAGAAGGAAGGCCAAGATGGGAAAGCTACCTCCTACTGCTCTGGAGCCTAGCAAGTACTTTCCCAAGCCTTACCATTATTTTGAAAGGCAGAAGATTAAAGCAGAAGAGCTTAAGAAGAAAGATCTGAAAGGCAAGAAGTCTGCTGATGCTGAAGTTGCTGATGCTCCTGTTCAAGCTAAAGTTCAAGCTGGAAAAGGCATAGTGATTAAGGAGCCAGAACAGAAATAGAATTAGAATTTTCTTGAAGTTTACTTTGTAATCTTTTTGATGTAAAACATTTTGTGAACTTCTGAAAATAAATATGACAGATATTAGAACAATGTGTTATATGTTAAAACTATTTCATATTTGTTCTGTGATGATGTTTATATCTATTTCATATTTGTTCTGTGATGATGTATATGTATACATGTGTGATTGATACATGTTTATGTTTACCCTGCTGTATATAATCCTGCTTTACATCATTTTGTAATTTTATTATGAATGGTGTATATCATTGACTAAGGGTTATGACTTCTCCAAATAGGGGGAGATTGTTGGGTACATTGGTCTAAATATACCTGATTTGAAGAAGCCTCACCCAACTCAATGATATACATCAAAATGTATTTGATGTATTTTGAGTTACCTTGTGCAGGTTAAGTATTTGCAGGAAATGATGAAAAAGTTTCTAAGTCCATGTGTCGACACCCAGAGGGAAAGTGTCGACACTTAAGAAGACTTGTGTCGACACCCAGGCAAGCAATGTCGACACTTGGAGTCATTGTGTCGACACCAGGGATGCTGAGTCGACACCAGACAGAAAGTGTCGACACAAGGAGCTGTGTCGACACTCAATGAAGAAAAGCCAGTAAAGCTGTGTCGACACTTAACAGTTGTGTCGACACCCAGTGAAGCTGTGTCTACATCAAAAAGTGTCGACACTTGGAGCTGTGTCGACACTCAGCAAAAGTCAGCAGAGACTAAGTACAAGTGTCGACACTCAGAACAATGTGTCGACACTTAGCAGAAGAGTCAACACTGGAAGTAAGTGTCGACACCCAGAACAATGTGTCGACACTTAGCTGAAGACTCAACACTTGAAGAAAGTGTCGACACAAGAAGCTGTGTCGACACTTAGCAAAGAACAGCAAAGTTCAAGAATATTCTAAGTACAAGTGTCGACACTAAGGGAATGTGTCGACACTCAGCCAGAGTCTCGACTGAAGATGTAAGTGTCGACACCCAAAGCAATGTGTCGACACTCAACAAGTATCAACAATAAAGACATGTGTCGACACCAAGAAGCAGTGTCGACACTTGACAGATACAACACATGAAGATGTGTCGACACAAAGGTGTTGTGTCGACACTTAGAAGAATTCAGCAAAATTCTGAAGAACAAGTACTTGTGTCGACACTCAATTTCAGTGTCGACACATGAAGAAGAAGCAGTGTCGAGATAAAGAATCAACAACACAAGGAGTTGTGTCGACACCTTGTAGACTAGTGTCGACACTTAAACAACATGTGTCGACACTTGGTCAATAAGTGTCGACACTTAAAGACAGAAAGTCTCGACACTTAAAGACAGTTACAGTATTTTCAAGAACTGACTGGATGACTTGACAGCTGTCATTCCAGCCGGTCTACAGCATCTGTCAGAGTTGTCAGAATTCAGTTATGGACCGGACCAGCCGGTTACCATGAAGAAGGCCTATAAATAGGCTTATACTGTCTACAGAAGAGATTGATCAACAAGTTGTTGAAGAGATTGAACACAAGTCCAGTTCAGATTTAAAGAAGATCTAGCTATCAAGTGAAGATCTAAAGAAGTTGGAGAGAGAGAGCTCCATCCAAGAAATCAGCCATTGGAACTAGGCTGAGAAGAAGGGTTCAGATTTATTCTGGATCTTAAGAAGCAGAGATCAAGGATCAACTGCAGAAGGAGTCAGTCTTATTGAGTTCTACTTTCAAGAAGCTTTGAAGAAAGCTAAGTCAGATTGATTTCAGCTGAGTTCTTCCAAGAACTTATCAAGAAACTCACAACTCCCCTCTCTTGTCTTTGGGTTGCTGAGTTAAGAATTGTATAATCATTTTTATCTTGTAGGATCCTTTGGATCTGAGTTTTGTAAGCCTATAATTATAAAGGCTGGGTGTAGGGCTTGAGAGCCTGAGTGTAGGAGATTGAAATCTCTGAGTGTAGGCCTTGGTGGCTGAGTGTAGGCCTTGGTGGCTGAGTGTAGGCCTTTGTGGCTGAGTGTAGGCTTTGTGGAAAAGCTGAGTTGTAGGGCCTTGGGCCTGAGGTGTAGGAACCAGTTTGGGTTCTGAGATAGTGGAGAAGTTTGGCTGAATCTAGTACACTGCTAGATAGGCGAAGGGGGAAAGTGGATGTACCCAAATCTTGGGGAACCACTATAAAACTGTGTGTCTTCTGTGTGCTGTGATTTGCTGTGAATGCTGTTTGATTGCTGTGCAATAGTAGATTAAATTCTGTGTTAAAAACTGATTGCTGCCATTAAAGTTTAAAAAGAATTTGGTCACCTATTCACCCCCCCCTCTAGGTGTTTAGGTACTATATCTTTCAGTACTGATTTTATTCTGCATAAATTCTTGTAGAATTCCATGGCAAGTGTTTCACACTCCACGTTGTCTCTGGGAGCCATCCTTGAGAAGGATAAGCTCAGTGGGATTAATTACATGGACTGGTACAGGAACCTGAGAATTGTTCTCAGGAAAGAGCGAAAGCTCTATGTCTTGGAAGAAGAAGCCCCGAGGTGCCGACCGGGAACTCTTCCCGTGCTGAGAAGGATGCTTATAAGAAGTATATTGATGATGCTTTAGATGTCGAATGTCTTATGCTTGTCACTATGAACTCTGAGCTTCAGAAGCAACATGAGAACATGGGGTGCAAGGAGATTGACGAGCATCTCAAGAAAATGTTTCAAGGGCAGGCTCGTCAAGAGAGGTTCGACGTCACAAAAGCGTTATTTCAGTGCAAGATGTGAGTTCGAGACTCAGTAGGGACTCACGTACTCAAGATGATTGGGTATATAGAGAACCTTGAAAGGCTGGGTTTTCCTCTTGGTCAAGAGTTGGCCACAGATCTGATCCTGCAATCGTTGTCGGATAGTTATGAGCAGTTCGTCTTGAACTACAACATGAATGAAATAGACAAGACACTGCCCGAACTCCTGGGCATGTTGAGAACTGCAGAAATCAATATGAAGAAGGCCAAGCCTGCCAGCCTCATACTGATGGTGCATAAGGGCAAGGGCAAGGCCAAGGGCTCTAAGAAGACGAAGGTGGGACCTAAGTCATATCTTGAGCCTAAGTCTTCTGCACTGATGAAAAAGAAAAGCACGATGAAGGAAGGGAAATGCCACCACTGTGGCAAGGCTGGTCATTGGAGGAGGAACTGTCCTTCGTACATTGAAGGTCTGCAGAAAATGAAGGGAGGTATGACTTCCGCTTCAAATGTTCACGTTATAGAGATAAACCTTTCTGCTCCTTCATCTTGGGTATTGGATACCGGATGTGGTTCTCACATTTGTACAAATGTGCAAGAACTGGGAAGGAGAAGATTGCTGAGTAAAGGAGAGGTGGACCTCCGCGTCGGCAATGGAGCAAGAGTTGCTGCTGTAGCCGTAGGGGTTTACCATCTTTCTTTGCCCAGTGGGCTTGTAATAGAACTAGATAATTGTTATTTTGTTCCGGCCATAACTAGAAACATTATATCTATTTCATGTTTGGACATGATTGGATTTTCTTTTATAATTAAGAACAACTGTCATTCTATATTTAAGAATGATGTTTGTTATGCTATAACCCAATTGTTTAATGGTCTTTATGTTTTGAACTTGTATCATCTGATCTGTAATGTAGAAAATAATAAAAGATTAAGAACAAATGACTCGAACCCTACATTTCTCTGACATTATCGTTTGGGCCATATCAACGAGAAGCGCATATCCAAGCTCCATAGAGATGGACTTTTGGACTCATTTGATTATGAATCATTTGAGCGATGCGAATCTTGTTTGTTAGGCAAGATGACTAAAGCTCCTTTCACTGGTTATACTGAGAGGGATGAGGATCTCTTGGGTGTTGTGTATAGTGATGTATGCGGACCCATGAGTTCCATGGCTAGAGGTGAGTACTTCTACTTTGTTACATTTACTGATGATTTCAGTAGATACGGATATGTGTATCTTATGAAGTGCAAATCCGAGACCTTTGAAAAGTTCAAAGAGTTCAAGAATGAAGTAGAAAACCAGTTGGGTAAAAGGGTTAAAGCACTCTGATCTGATCGAGTTGGCGAATACCTGAGTCATGAGTTCTGTGATCATCTGAAAGAGTGTGGTATTATATCACAGCTCACTCCACCTAGAACACCACAACATAATGGTGTGTCTGAGAGGAGAAATCGTACTCTGTTAGACATGGTACGTTCGATGATGAGTCATGCAGACTTGCCTGTTTCCTTTTGGGGTTTTGCTTTAGAGACTGTTGCAATGGCATTGAATCGCACTCCAACGAAAACGGTTCTGAAGACACCATATGAGATATGGACTGGGAAGCGTCCTAGTATGTCGTTCATTAAAATTTGGGGTTGTGAGGTATACGTGAGACGTCAAATGCCTGACAAGCTGGAACCCAAATCGGATAAATGTTATCTGGTGGGATATCCTAAGGAAACGAAAGGGTATTATTTTTACCTACCGTCTGAGGGCAAAGTGTTTGTCGCAAGAACTGGTGTCATCTTGGAGAAAGAGTTCTTATCAAGAAAGACTGAAAAGGTAGAGCTTTAAGAAGTTCAAGAATCACATGTAGTGAATGAACCGGAATTGGATTCTGAGACAGGACTACAAGATGTTGTAGCTAGAGAACCTGCTCAAGGAACACAAGTCCTACGTAGATCTGGTAGACTGAGGTTTGAGCATGAGAGATATGGATTTCTCGTGTCTCAAATAGGTAATGTGTTGCTTATGGATCATGATGATGAACCAGCAACCTACCAAGAGGCTATGAATGGACCGGACTCCGACAAATGGCTTGAGGCTATGAAATCTGAAATGGACTCCATGTATGCAAACCAAGTTTGGAACTTGGTGGAACCACCTGAAGGGGTACGGCCCATAGGTTGCAAGTGGGTCTTCAAGAAGAAGACCGACATGGATGGGAATGTACAGACATTCAAAGGGCGACTGGTGGCTAAGGGTTTCAAGCAAATTCATGGTATTGACTATGATGAGACCTTTTCCCCTGTTGCCATGGTAAAGTCCATAAGGATATTGCTTGCTGTTGCTGCATATTATGACTACGAAATCTGGCAGATGGATGTCAAAACGGCTTTCCTTAATGGAAACCTCCTTGAGAAAGTGTATATGACACAACCCGAGGGTTTTGTATCCCCAGATGAAACCACAAAAATATGCAAGCTGAATAAGTCCATCTATGGACTGAAACAGGCCTCTCGAAGTTGAAATCTTCGTTTTGATGAGAAAATCAAACAGTTTGGTTTCATCAAGAATGAAGATGAGTCTTGTGTTTACAAGCGAATCAGTGGGAGCATTGTTGTCTTCCTGATATTGTATGTAGATGACATACTGTTGATTGGGAATGACATTCCTACCCTGAAAGTTGTTAAGAACAACCTAGGGAACTGCTTTTCAATGAAGGATTTGGGTGAAGCGACTTATATACTCGGTATTAAGATCTATAGAGATAGATCGAAGAAGTTGCTTGGTTTGACCCAGAGTACGTACATCAAAAAGGTGTTGAAGCGGTTCAACATGCTTGAGTCCAAGAAAGGATTTTTGCCCATGTCTCATGGTGTGAATCTCTCTAAGGACCAGTGTCCAAAGTCTTGTGAAGATAAGGACCGCATGAAGTTGATTCCATATGCTTCGGCAATTGGATCAATCATGTACGCGATGTTATGTACTCGACCCGACGTCTCCTTTGCTTTGAGCATGACTAGCAGGTATCAGTCAGACCCCGGTGAGTGTCACTGGATTGCAGTCAAGAATGTTCTGAAGTACTTGAGAAGGATTAAGGATGTGTTCTTGGTGTATGGTGGAGAGGAAGAGCTCGTTGTAAGTGGTTACACGGATGCTAGCTTTCAAACTGATAGAGACGACTCCAAGTCTCAGTCAGGTTTTGTGTTTTGCCTGAATGGAGGAGCTGTGAGCTGGAAGAGTTCCAAGCAAGAGACAGTTGCTGATTCTACAACAGAGGCCGAGTATATCGCCGCAGCTAATGCGGCGAAGGAGGCTGTATGGATTAGGAAATTCATCGGCGAGCTTGATGTAGTTCCTAGCATTGTTGGTCCCGTAGTTCTCTACTGTGATAACAATGGTGCAATTGCACAATCTAAGGAACCTAGATCCCATCAGCGCTCCAAGCACATACTTCGGCGCTATCATCTTATTTGTGAGATTGTCGAACGAGGAGATGTGAACATTTGCAGAGTGCCGACTGAGGAGAATATTGTGGATCCAATGACAAAGCCTCTCGCGCAGAGAAAGCATGATGGTCATACTAGATCGATGGGTATACGATACCTAAATGATCAACTCTAGTGAGAATCTTGTGGATTGCATGTAAACATGTATTTTGTTGGTCATTTGTTCATATGATGAACAGTGTACCTAGTTTTTCTCTTACAATTAATGGCAAGTTCTTTTATTATGAGTTTTTTTATATGATAGTTAAATGTTAACATAATAGATACCCTTAGAATGTTCGCTTCCATGGGGCATCAAGTACGTGACTTGAATGTGAGAGCCTATGATTTATTTGAAGCTTCATTCTTAAAAAGTCCCTGGTCGAGTATCATCATAGAAGCTAAGGGTGATGATGGTACATGAAGGCTAGCACGTGCGTTGACTGATGACCGGTTCTCACAGGTCATGATATTGTGATATCAAGTCATCATGTGGGTACTTGTTAGTGAACAAGTTGTACTGGACAGACCCAACCTGAGACTACTCTGTGGATTGTCATCCAATCATGTCACGAGTAGGTCTCAATTGACAATGGTGTTGTGGTCCTTTGACCTGAAGTCACAGCATTCATCAAGTGAGGAAGAGCGTGCTTTGATGTCATCTAAAGTCTTCCTTGAGAAAGGTTGATGATAAGGGTGGTTGTTGGTCATGTTACGAATCATTTGGGTATTGTGTGTGAGCAGATATGGGATTTGTCCTCCTGTATGACAGGAGTTGCATCCATGGGCCCCTTGATGGAACTAGACTGAGAAATGCATGACCATGCTTGGTTGAGTCAATATGTGATATTGGACTCACCATTCTCTGGAAGTCCGTCCTGGATCAAGAAACTTGGATTGAGCTATTACGAGGGTGGCACGGTCCATGACTCTAGTTCTTTCCGGATGTAAGGGACAAAGACAACGTTGATACATTGGTCATAAAGGCTTATGAGTTATAAACTCTTATTGCTTGGGGAGCAATGATGCATTGCTAGATGCCGCTCATTATTTGTGAGGTTTTTGGTTTGATACTTTCAAGATCAAGTGGGAGACTGTTGGAGTTACCATGGTGATCTAGAAGTGGTCAAACATGTAATCTCACTGCCAACGCGATATGAGCCTGCAGGGTCGCACATAAAAGATGTGGAGAAGTTGGATGATTGACTGTGTTGGTAAAGGTTACCAATCACCGACCTGAATGGGGTTATGGGCAAAGTGTTGTCTTAAAGGATCGTCAGGTTGGGCAAATGTTACCTTGAAGGATTGGTAAGAATAGTCGACCGTCGAGTATTGTACTCTGATTCTCGCCGACTGATTCTCGCCTATCCTAGGTGATTCTCGCCGATCCTAGGTGATTCTCGCCGATCCTAGGTGATTCTCGCCGATTGATTCTCACCGAATCTGCTAGGTGATTCTCGTCGATTCTGGAACCCTAATTTTCTAGGTGGTCTGCGGATTGCGATATTACTAAGTCTGTTTATGCCTTTGGTATAAATAGATACTTAGGGTTTTCGGTAATTATAGCTCGCTGATCGAATCGAGCGACGGAAGTGTTCCGTCGTTCTTCGTTCGTTCCGCCGATCCCGAATCCGCCGACGGAAGTGTTCCGCCGCCGTGCTCGCTCTATCGACCTCCTCCTCTCCGGCGATTGTCGCTGGTGTTGCTATCCCTGGCGCGGACCTAGCAGTCCGTGAAAAAGCAAGGTGTGGTCATTCTCCTTCCCGATTATCTGTGCGACGGAAAAGTCGGTGTTCTCCCGCTCGTGTGGATTTCTGCAGAGACGTGTATATCATTCCACGTAAAACTCGCCACCAGCAAGAACACGAAACTTGGAGCATATCCGTTGAGTTGTGACTCAACGCCACCGAGGTAATTTTTGCCTAGTTGTATGTTAACTTCTTGATTCAACTACCATGGCCCGATCTCATCTCTTTTTGGGTTTTTCTTGATGTTTTTATTCTTCCGCTGCGTGCACAAGTGTTGTGTCATCCTCATAGAGAAACCCAACAGTGGTATCAAAGCGAGGTTACGACCATGATTGTTGTATTGGAAGTTTTGTTATTCCAGTGCGTGTAAACCTATGGATTTAGAAGTGTTCTAAATGTCTATATTTAGTCTTGGTACCCCGCCAAGAACATCTGGGATTTCGTGGAAATTTCTAATTGTTAGAAATTGTAGTCTCCTTAGCAGTAACCATCCTTCGAGTTTGTTTTGGATTTTGAATCCAACATAGAGAGATGAGCTTGTCTACTGCTTTAAGTTGAGTTGTCTTTGCTTTTGTCCAATGCATGTAAATCTGAGGATTTGGAAGTTTCCGGATGTTTAGATTTAGCCCTTCCTTCTATCAAATGTTGATGGTGTCAGGTTGTGCACATAAGGGATGCTAAAGCTGGGGTTCATCAACGTAGGCAGACTGGAAGGTTTGACTGCACTTCGAGTGCGCCCAGCTCGCGGTGAACTGGATGTGCGTTGATCTTTGCGGGTAGCCAGAGAGCTGGAGTGTCCGCGCTCCTTAGGCCGACTGATGAAGCTAGCTGCCCATGCTGCTGGGTGACAAGGGATGGGTGACCTGCCGGACTGACGAGGCAGGCCGCGCATGTTGGTGAGGTGGATAGTTGGGTAGCTGGCTGGTGGACTGGGGCCAGGTCGCCACCTTTGTTTGGCGGTTTGAGCGGTCTGGGCAGATAGACATCCGAGTCCGTCAATGGGAGCTCCTGCTGAGAAGCCTGCGGGTAAGCTAACAAGGAGCGCAGTCTGCAGGGGCAGACTGAACAAGCAGTCTGCGGCCCTAGCCGACCAAGCGAACAACGCGCGGCCTAGGCGGTCAGACTGCTGAGAACGTCCAAGCCGTGCGGCCTGAGCGGACAGAAAGGCCTGTCCGCCCAAACTAAGCCATCGCGACCTCCAGGAGGAAAATGGAGCAGGTCGCGACTAGCGAGCTGGCTCTCTTGTGGAGGATCGCCGATTTCGGGGTTAACAGACATTCTTGAGAGAATATTGATTGTATGGATAAATTGTGAGAATAAACAACAATAAAGTATATAGCTTCTAATCAAGTTGAGTGGCTTCTGCATGTCATTCACTCTCCTAACGTCGCTACTGGAGTTTGTTCCTGCATGAAATTGTAATTCTTTATTGATCTACCATGATCGATAATGTGTGCTCTCCTTGAGTTTAAAGGTAACTCTTCTCTACTACCATGTCTCCTCCCACTCAATTGATGTGGGTGTACGTCAAGTCAATCATATTGACGTAGGTACTTGGATATCTATTGAGTTTTCATCATTGTGAGCTGCAATTGATCTTGCGGATAAAAACCAACCCTATTGAGAGGTCGATGAATCAATCACATGTCTTTCTTAAAGGTTGTCTGGAGGAGCAGATACAGCAATGCCCAAGATGTCTTATGAATAGGACATCCAACTCAAAGCACTTGACATGTCATAGTATGTATTGCCATTGTTGAAAGGGGTAGGCCCACTCGCGTGAGCATCCCGGGCCGCCCCCAGCTGGAATGTAGTCCACCGATCCCAACCTGCTCTCCACACAACCGCGTGCGGTCAATCTCCCAAACCGGGTTGACCTCCCTTAAACTGGTTTGTGGCGGGTTGTTGAGGTTGGCGAGGCGTTGTGCTTTCCTGGCCTCGATCCCCCGACCTCCTATTGATGAGAAGTGATCTAGTTAAGCTCCCCTACGGGACTTCCCAGGAGTTCACCCATCCCGGAACTACTCACATTCGAGCACGCTTAACTATAGAATTCTTTCACTTCTCATCCCCAATTAAGCTGCAGCTCAATTGGTGATGGGAAGTGAAAGAACTCTATAGTTAAGCGTGCTCGAATGGGAGTAGTTCTTGGATGGGTGACCTCCTGGGAAGTCCAGTAGGGGAGCATAACTGGATCACTTCTCATCGAAAGAAGGTCGGGGGATTGAGGCCGGGAAAGCGCAACGCCTCGCCGACCTCAACAACCCTCCACAAACCAGTTTAAGGGAGGTCAGCCCAGTTTGGGAGATTGACTGTACACGGTTGTGTGGAGAGCAGGTTGAGATCGGTGGACTGCAGTCCTGGCTGGGGGCGGCCCGGGATGCTCACGCGAGTGGGCCGGCCCCCTTTCCACAAAAATTGGTTTTTGTTGAAAGGGGGCCGGACCACTCGCGTGAGCATCCCGGGCCGCCCCCAGCCAGGACTGCAGTCCAACGGGCCCAACCCCTCTCCACCACCGCCCGCGGCCTAGCCCATTCCGGGCAACTAGGACCCAACTTAATACGGTGTGGCAGGTTGTTGAGGTTGGCGAGGCGTTGCCTGGCCTCGATCCCCCAACCTCCTTTATAAGAGGGATTTAAACCACCCTCTCATACCCATCCGCGCTGTTGAAAATTTTGAAGTGAAAGTGGGTGATGGAGCAGACCGTGCGGTCTGAGCGGTCTGAGTCTGTGGCCTGGGCAAACTGATGTTGCGGCCTGGGTGACTGGCTTGGTTGGACTTGTTGGCTTTGTTGTTCATGTGGGGCGGCCTGTGCGGCCTGTCCTTGGCGGTCTGGGTGCGGTGCTCTATTCGGCCTGCGATTCTGCAGATAAGCCGATCCTTGGAGAATCCTGGCAGATTGGAGGTTGTATCCGCGGTGTTGTGGCGGACTTGATTTGCATCCGCGGTGTCCACTATTGCGGACTGGTGTAGGATATCGGCATTAATCTTGCCGAGCTCTCTGTTGATGCGGTGGGTGTTGCCACATTCACAGTGGCGGACTGTTCATGGAGTTGGCAGTCTGGGTTTAGTGTCCGCCAAGCTCGCCGAATTGTTTGGTGGGTTGCTGGACTTCGTCACACTCTGTGACAAGTTCAAGGTGTTCGCACTGCCCGCGGAGTCTGCTATTGACTGAGCGGTCTGCCTCTTGGTCATGGACTCTTGCGGCGAGCTATGGCGTTGTTCTCGAGCTGTGCGGAATGTTGCCATGTATGCGTATAGCGTGCGAACTGATACAGTATTGGTTGTGGTTGTGTATGTGTGCTGTGCATCGTGGCGGACTGGTGGTGTGCTTGCGGGCTGTTGTCGTGTCCGAATGTAGCGTGCGGACTGACGCAGTGAATGGAATGTTGCTTTGTCCGTGTGTTGCATGTGTGCGGACTGGCGCGGTGTACGCCTGGTGGTGGACTGACCTTGACATTGGCGCCTGGCGGGTTGTTGGTACGGCTAAGTCCTTGCAGACTCAGCGGACTGGTGTTTGCTAGCCGCGATCTGGTGTGGTGACTCTATTCACTAACGCAGTGACCACATTCCTTACCCTTCCTATAAATAGACTCCCCCCCTGACACGTCTATGTACAGCAACAGAGTGAACAGTAAGTTGAGCGCAGATCAATTATTGCGGACTCGGTTTTCCAGGTCGCGCGGTTTAAGACTTAACTTGTTGTTGTTTGCATGTTGTGCGGCTAGCACTCTGAAGCCGAACGTCTGGTTCTGATCAAGGTCAGGAATTAGTGAAGCTTGTGGTTTATAATCAGCAGTTGCAGTAGGTCTCAGGTGGCGGCCAACCAGTTTTTCTCCTCAATTTTGATCTAAGTTCAAACACCAGGTCACCGGTTTAGGCGGACTTGGCGGTCTATTCATTCAGTTCGGCAGTGGCTTGTAGAGAAGAAGTCAGCAGAATAACGGGTTGTCTGCGTGGTTTGTGCGGACTCCGTAGATTCAGAGTAGCATCAGCGGCTTGGCGGTCTCGGCGTTCTCGGCGTTCTCGGCGGTCTCGGCGGTCTCAGCGGTCTCAGCGGTCTCATCGGACTTAGAAGTCTTGGAGATAGTCCGCCCAGCTTGAAGTTGGCTCTTGTTTGTTTTCTTCTCATTATACTTGGCGAAATCATGTCTCGCCCTGTATACCATGCCTTGTAAAGTTGATAGTAAAATTAATTCAAGATCTGTGTTTGCTCTTCATTGATTCTGATAAATAGCTCAGTTTATGGTTGGAGTGTTCCTGCGCCTAGTTCTCGGTTCTGCTTGATCAAGTAATCAGCTTGATAGTTTTGGAAAGGTTTGCTTGATTCCAAAACTACCAGTTGATTGACTTGTGAAATTTTAACATGGTATCAGAGGGAACAGTGGTTTGAGCAGTGATCTGTGATCAACCTCAGATTGTGCTCAGTGCTTCTGGAAGCTTTGTGATCAGTGATGATTTGCAATGGAAGGAGCCTACGGAAGAGGTCTTGGCATTGAGCTTCTGACAGTGACTAACTACAAGAAGTGGAAGTCCTGCATGAAGAGCTATCTCTTGGGTGAGGACTTATGGGAGGTCGTTGTGGTGATGACAAGTAAGAGGTTACTACTGCTACTGGTACTGCTGAGGAAGTGAGAGTTTGGAGAAGAACAAATGCTAAGACAGAGTTTGCTCTCAAACGGGCTGTCTCACATGAGCTCTTTGATCACATCTTAGGATGTGAGTCTGCTGCAGATATTTGGACAATCATTGATGGTTTGTTCAACAGGAAGAATGTGCTAGACTGCAGTTCTTGGAGAATGAGTTGGCTAAGGCAACTCAAGGAGATTTCTCTGTCTCAAAGTTCTTTCTCAAGATGAAGAATCTGTACGCTGAAATATCAGCATTGGATCCTGATGAGACCATCTCTGAAGCAAAGTTGAAGAGGCACAAAGTCCGTGGGCTGTGCAAGGAATATGTGGCCTTTGTGACTTCCGTGTAAGGATGGGCAACTCAACCTTCTCTGCTGGAACTGGAAAACTTGTTAGCGTCACAGGAGAGCTTGGCTAGGCAGATGGCTGGTGTGACTATCTCTGAAGGAGGTAGTGAAGCTCTGATCACTGAGAAGAAGAAGAAGAAGAGATGGGAGAAGAAGAAGAAGCCTGCTGCCGAAGAAGCGCCTTCAACCTCTTATCAGCAAGAGAGGAGCTCTGCTCCTAAGAAGAACTGGAAGAAAGAGTTGAAGTGTTATAGATGTAATTAGGCAGGGAACTTCAAGAGCGACCGCAAGGTCAAATTTTAACTTGGGCATGTTGCAGGCAAGGAGGGAGCTTGTTCCAGTTTTGAGGAAGCTGGGTGAGGAGGAGCTTTCTTGACAAGCATGTGTGTTCGTGCTCTTGCCACCATTGACTACAAAGATGATTGGATAGTCGATTTGGGGTGTGGTCATCACCTCACTGGCGATGAGTCGAAGTTCTCTTCTCTGCAACCGTTCACGGGTAGTGAAGTAATTATTATAGCTGATGATTCTATTCATTCTGTAGAGAAGGAGGGTGTCGTTTCTTTGGAGAGTACTCAGGGTCCGCTTACTCTAAGGAGTGTGTATCAGGTACACTGCATGAAGAAGAACCTCTTCTCGGTGACCAATGCGGTCGACGCGGGCTTCCATATTCTGTTTGGCCCAATAGAAGTAAGGTTTCTCCGCAACGTATCAGCGGTTAAGGCTGATGTTGCTCATGTAGGGAGAAGAGTAAGAGACATATTTGTTCTATCAACAAGCTCTTATGTTGATTGGATGAGAGCCAATGATAGTGCGGCTATCTGGCATGAGAGACTAGGGCACGTGGGGATGGACAAGCTCAAGACTATGTCAATGAGGAGCCTAGTGAGAGGCTTGCTGAAGTTGTCCTCCTACGGAGATGGCCACGTTTGTGTGGGATGTCAGTACGGTAAGGCTCATCGCCTTCCGTTTGATAAGTCTCAAACAAGGAGCAAGGCACCTTTGGAATGCATTCATGGTGACTTGATGGGGCCAACAACAACCTCTAGTATTGGAGGTAGCAGATATATGCTTATGTTGATTGATGATTACTCAAGATACACTTGGGTGTATTTCATGAAGGAGAAGTCGGCAGCTTTCCAATTGTTTGTGGAGTTCAAGGAGCTGGTGGAGGGCCAGCTTGGCTTGCGGATCAAGAAGTTCAGATCAGACAACGGTGGTTAGTTTGTCTCATCTGAGTTCTCTAGTTTCTACAGGAAGCATGGGATCCAGAGGGAGATTACTTGTGCTCATACTCCACAACAAAATGGAGTAGCGGAGAGAAAGATTCGTCACTTGACAGAAACTTGCAAATGATGGCTTCATGCAAAGGGCATTCCCAGGTCCTTCTGGGTGGAAGGAATGGCATGCACAACGTATGTCATCAATCAAATGCCTCTAAGTCCGATCAACATGAAGTCTCCGGTTGAAATGATGTTCAAGGAGAAACCGAGTGTGGAACACCTTCGGGTGTTCAGATCAACCTGCTATGTTCATATCCCGGATTCTCAGAGGACCAAGCTTGATGCAAAGGCAAGTAATCTTGTCTTTGTGGGCTATGATGAGCGGAATAAGGAGTGGAAGTGCATGGATCCTGCGAGAAAGAAGTTCTTTGTTTCAAGAGACATTGTCTTTGATGAGCTGACATCGTATGGAGGTGGAACTGTTGAACTGCAGGAGAGCAGGGTTGATAAAGGGTAGGTGGAAGTTGTTGAAGATCTTCTGGTGGAGCTGCATGTATCACCAGGAGCTCTAGGTGTTTCAAACTTTGGGGCTGAAGCTTCTGGTTTGGGAAGAAGGGGGAGCGATGCTCCAAGTGTACCCGGGAACAGAGTTGGTGCTGAAGACGCAGCGGAGGTGCTAAGCAAGGAGCAGCCTCTTTGGAGATCAAAGAGGATTGTTAAGCCACCAGATCGATATTGTGAAGGAAACACGGTGAGCTTTGTTACTTATTTCTTCGCAGGCCCCTTGGATGAGCAGGAGCCTTCTAAGCTTGAGAAGCTGCTGGATTAAAAGAGTGGGTTGATGCCATGGATGAGGATATGGCTACGCTCAGGAAGAATGAAACTTGGGACTTGGTGCCCAAGGTGAATGGCGTTACTCCTGTTACTTGCAAGTGGGTCTACAAGCTCAAGAAGAAGGCGGATGGAAGCATCGAGCGGTACAAGGCTCGGCTTATAACTCGGGGGTTTTCGCAACAGTACGGGGAGGATTATGATGAGACGTTTAGTCTGGTGGCAAAGATGACTTCAGTACGAGTGGTGATCTCTTTGGCGGCTTGTTAGGGTTGGAAGATGTGGCAGCTGGAAATAAAGAACGTCTTTCTTTTTGGGGATATTGACAAGGACATCTTCATGGATCAGTCGCTCGGGTATATACTGAAGAACATCCGTACTACGTCTGCAAGCTCCGGAAGGGGCTCTATGGGTTCAAGCAGGCTCCTCGAGCCTAGTATGGGAAGATTACAAAATACCTTCAATTCTGCGGGTATCTGGCTTCAAACTCAGATTTGAGTCTCTTCGTTAAGAAGAATAGGGAGCTTCTAGTCCTGGTGCTGTTGTATGTGGATAACATGATCATCATGGGAAATTCCAAGGAGGAAGTAGCTGGGCTCAGGGCAGAGATCGCTATCAGATTCGAGATGAAGGATCTGGGTGAACTCCACCATTTCCTTGGACTTGAGGTGGACAGGAAAGAGAGCGGCATACTCGTGTCCCAGAAAGGCTATGCGGAACGGATCGTTCAGCGATTCGACATGCAGGATGGGAAGAGTAGCTCTACTCCATTTGATTCTGGCATCAAACTTTGGCGGGATGAGGGGAGGATTTTTCTGGATCCTTTGGTGTTTCAGGCTCTTGTTAGGAGTATTATTTACTTGACAATTATAAGGCCTGACATTGCTTATGCAGTTGGCCTCGTAATTCAGTATATGGTAGAACCCAAGAAGCCTCGTTTGATGGCGGCTACGAATATCTTGAAGTACGTGAAGGCCACTTCTGACATGGGTCTCCTGTATAGGAGAGGCACGAGGTTTGTTCTTCAAGGGTACTCAGATGTTGATTACGGGGGAGATTCAGATGACCGGAAGTCAACATCCAGTTACGTCTTCTCTTGTGGATCAGGGAGTATATCTTGGTGCAGCAAGATGCAAGACTCGGTGTCCGTCACTACTATGGAAGAGGAATACAAGGCCTCGGCCTTAGCAGCTTAGGAAGCCATCTGGCTTAGGAGAGTAGTAGAGGATGTCTATGAAGAAGTGTGATGATTCCGGTTTTTATAATGTTTTTAGGACTCATCTGGGCTTATTTTCTTGCATGTGCACTACTTTTTCAATTGGAAAAGTTATATTTTTGTTTAGGGCTTCACTTCACCAATAGTGCATTGTTTTGGGCCCGTGGGTGTGCAATTGCGCATTCTTTTGTCAAGGGTATGCACATGGTGCTCCTCATCATCTTTCTGTTTAGTTTTGTTGGCATTTTGGTGCTGGAAGCTTGTGCTCCAGCTGGTTTTATTGTTGTGCAGGTAGTAGGGATGTCCCGAATTCCATTTCCAGTTTCTGTGTAAAACGCACGGTCGTGCGCATTTCTTCACGCACGGTTCAAGTCCAATCGTGCGTTTTACACAGCTTTCCTAGGACATATGTTTCTACCCGTGTGATTTGTCCCTGCACGGTTTCGGCCAAACCGTGCGAGAAGGAATCGCACGGCCTGCACCTTTTGCTGAGCTTTTCATTGATCTGTGGTTAATCGTGTGTTTCCTTCACGCATGGGCAACAACGCCTGTGCACGAGTAAAACGCATGGCTCCACTATTTTCTCCTGCTTTCCTACGCTGTGTTTACCCATGCGATGTCCTTCACGCACGTGCGCGAAGTAAAACGCACAGGTCAACACATCTTCTGTGATCCAGATCTGAAAGTTAATAACGCACGGTTAGCGCACGGTCATGAGCGGGACCGTGCGTGACCATTTTTCTGATCTTTTTCTATTTAAGAGCAGATTTTCATCCATTGAAAAAAACTAGATTCCAGCCATTTCCTCGGCGTTTTTAGGGCAAAGCTCCGTCATTACACCTCTGCCCTTCATCTTTCACCAAGGGGAGAAGCTCCGACCATGCTCGCGAAGCCTACATCTTATCAGTGCTTGCTCTCGGCCTTCTCCTTCATCTTCTAAGCTCTATTTCAAGCTTCGACGCCATAACTAACAAGCGAAGGGAAGCTTGCAACTTTCTTCCGAATCGTGACACGAAGAAGATGGATCCATTGGGAGTTAGTGACAGCCTCCTCTACCCCGGACGTAGTTGAGGACCGAGCTTGGACGCGGATTGACAACCCGGTGATTCCTTCCGCGATCCCTCGACGAGCCTTCGGATTCGATCGATCTCTTGACTTGTTCTTCCTTTATTGGTGTTTATGTGCTGTTAGAACTTTTGTGTTGATGATGTGCTATTAGTTGCAAACAATATTAGTTTCATGTCTATGTGAACTTGTATTGTTTATGCTTAAGTTGCTTGAGTTGCGCCATCCTTCCATCCGCCAACCATCTGTTCTTGTCGTTCTGGTAATTGCTAGAAGCATGCGCAGCGAAGAGGTGCTTACGACCCTCAAATTCTGGTTCTTATAATTGCCTACTCGTCCATCCGGCCAGTGATTCTATGCATAGCGGCCCGTATAGTCTTCCATTCCACCTGGCGAAGCATCGCATAACGGCGTTGCATAGGAGTATTTTTTAGTGTTTTATTTTCTGTTTCTACAACCATCAAAACCCCCTTATTTAACTCTGACCAAAGGACTTCAATCTAAAGTCCCCCTCGAAATTAACTCCCCCTTGTTGTGTTCCTTGTAGAGATCGATACTTGGGGAAATTCACCCATTTTATATTACTTGTGTGACCGGTACACTTGTCGTCCAACGCATCAAGTTTTTGGCGCCGTTGTCGGGGAACACAGTCGTGTGAGTTTTTGGAGAGAGAGATAGTAGATCGAATCCCTTTTACATTTGTACATTTCATCTTTCTTCTTTGCTTTAATTTTTAGAATTTGTTGCTTATTTTTCTTTGTTCCTTTTCTAGTTTTAATTTTTCTGCAGCAGGCTTTCCTTTTCTTTTATCTGCTGCTGTGTAGTTAATTTTTGCATAGATTATTTTTGTCGGTGAATTCTTCCTTGTTGCACCATGTATTCTTATATGAATATCCGTTGCAGATGGTGTGGGGATTATAGGCATATTAGTGATGAGTGCCCCAATGAAGATAGTGAGCATGATTCTCGTGATTCAGTGTATGGAGCACCATTCTCTTATGGTACTTCATACACCTTACACCAGTCTTATGGTCACTTCTCATCTATTCCTTCACCTTCTTCTAATTACTCTCCGGTCCTATCAGGACCAAGGAGTAATGAAAAACGGTGTTTGTGTTGTCGTAGCACCGAGCACGTATTAAAAGATTGCGCAAAATTTCAGCGCCAGTTGGAGGAGGAGGATGGACCGGATATCTGAATCGTTCCATCCACCTCTCAATCGGCTGCCCCTTCTGATTTTGATGACATATTCGTAGTAGCACCTTATCTATGGGGGACTGCTGCGGATATACTCATCAGACTTTCTGCTGATCGGTGTAACGACATTGTGGTGTCGTCTCTCCCTATGCATTCTTCCCCTCTTATTGATTCACCCCCGGAGGAACCCGCACATATTTTCTCTGATGCTGTTATTCCTTTGCCTTCTTTGCAAGAATTATCTATCCCTATTTTTAGTGAGTCGATTGATGATGTTAGGCCGGATTGTGATTCTGAGCCTGATGATATGCCCATGTGTGACGAGGATATTATTTTCATTAATGGAAAGTGTTACGTCTTGGAACATGTGGACACACCGAGGTGTGTTGATGAGGAGATCCTCTTTGTTGAGGAATTTTCCACTTCCTTGATGGATGAGGAGGTCCAAACCACCACTGAGGACCTCGAGCTCACGGATTCCCCTCGCCATGAGTCATATGACGCCGACGATGATCTATGCTTGGATCCTGCTGGGAGTGAGACCGGGACCACTCCCCCTATTTCTGATTATTTTAGTTATTCATATCCTTTATTTCTTGATCCCCTTTCCATATCTGAGCCCACGCGGGTTGAGTCTCCACAGGAGCTTCAGGAGGACTTGGAGCTTTAAGCTCGGGTCATGGATGATAGCATCCTCTTTCGCGAGGAGGTTGATTCCTCCTCTGTTGAGGAAGCTCCATTTATTGCTCTCTCCTCCTGCCATCTCCTTGTATATGATACCTTGCTGGTCAAGGATTTGTTTTGTGGTGAGAAGAGTGAGGATCAGCACTCCTACTCTTCTTACTTCCTATTTCCTCTGCCTGTAAGGAGCAAGTATGATTATGTAGTTAGAGGAGTAACTGTTTTATCACTGTATCAGTACCCGTTAACGCAACGGATAATGGAACAGTTACCTGCACATTTTTCTTTTCATAGGACAATTAGCTAGAACCTTTTCCTTAGCCAAATAAGTCTTGCTGGGATGACAATAACCCCACTATTTATCTTTCATTTTCTGCATTTTTATTTTTCATGTCTATCTTAGTTTTAGTATTTCTCTGTATTTTGTATATTTTTATTCTATTTTTGCGGAGCTCAACCCTGCATGTATTCATGGCAAATCGCATTGGCGGGGTTGTGATTCTTCGTGTGGCGGAGCTGCCTCTATTTTTCAAGCGTCTTCTGGTATACTCATTAGCTGAGCATTGGGTAACCTCTTCCCTTGTCTCTATCTAATTTAAATTTCTATATCATATGTTGTGTAGTTTAGTTTAAGTCTGGGGGAGAGCCAGTATGTGTTACCTTTTGCAAGCGCAAATTTCTTATGAATACTAGAAGCTTTTATTGCTTTATTTTGATTAGTTCATTACGTCGCACACCACTGCACCCACATGAGTGCGTGCTTAGATGTTAGCGTGCTGCGAGTTAAACTCGTTTCTTTTGTATGATTTGGGAAAATTTTTGTGCTGGCAAGAAGGACAACACCTTGAAAGGGAATATCGGGGGTAATGTTGTTTCTTTAACCCCCGTCGTTACTTCTGAGATCTTTGAGTTGGTCAATGGAGAAGAAGATTTGGATATAGATTCTGATGAGTATAGTTCGATGCTGAATCTGATGGGGTTTACTGGGAGTAACCCTAACAAGCTGTTAAAGAAACAGCTTTCTGCCGCCTACCAGTTCTTGGCGGATGTTGTGGGAAAAGTGTTGATGGGCAAGCACACCGCACACGATTACATAACAAGATACCAATTCCTTGTCATGTGCGCAGTGGTCAACAAGAGTCACGTTGACTGGGGCAAGAGCTTCTTTGATTTGATAAAGAAGAAAAATAGTAAGAAAGTGGTATGCTTTGGAAGGATCCTAGGGATTTTCCTTCAAGCAAAAGCTGGTGAATTCATGGTCTCCCCGACCATATTCATCAATGTCAGCAAGCGCCTCACATGCGCTTTGTTTGGCAGATGGGAGAGGACGATCTCTAAGCCATCCAAGGCTTCCTCCTCTTCCATCCCAGCTTCTGAGAGCACAAGGGCCGTACAGGCCACTCCCCACCCTGCAGAAGAGGTAATCCCATCTCCACAACCTCTTCCAGCAACCCATCTTCCATCTTCAACTAGTCTTCCAATTCCTTCAGCTTCCCCCATTCATGTTTCTCCATCAACTCATGCATCCCCTGCTATGTCTCCTCCAGCATCACCTCCTCCACCTCATCTGTCTAACATTCCACATTTTGTTATACCATCCCCTTCTCCACCTCCACCAGACACCACCATGACAGATGTCATTCCACCTGTATTTCCTCCATCTGTTCCCCTCACTTCATCTACCTCTCTACCATCACCAACTACTTCTCCATCTTTGGACCCCCCCCCCCCACTGTATCTACCATCATAACCCTGCTCACTACCCTCCTTAAATCCCTAATCGCAGAGGCCATTACACCTCTTGTAAATTTCTTCTAAAGCAAGTTCGTCGAGCTTCGGTCGACGAAAATTGTTTCACTCATAGAGAGTTCGTCGAACTCCGTTCGACGAATCTCGCCCAAACCTTCCCCGGTTCATCGAACTCTGTTCGACGAACTTTGGAAAATTCGTCGAATGTAGACAGAACTTAAGCTAAGTCTTCTCCATTGATCATTCCCAGCTGATTTAGAAAGAAAGCATGATTTTTCTCATCCAGAGGTTTGGTGAATATATCAGCTTTTTGTAAATCAGTGTAGATATAGACAAGCTTAATCTTATTTTTGTCTACACACTCCCTAATGAAATGATGTCTTATGTCAATATGCTTAGTCCTACTATGGTGAACTGGATTTTGTGCTATGCCTATAGCACTAGTATTATCACAGAATAAGGTTGAATTATTTAAGTTAAACCCATAATCTAGAAGTTGGTTTTGTATCCACAGCATCTGTGAACAACAGCTGCCTGTTGCAATATATTCTGCTTCAACAGTTGATGTTGACACTGATGTTTGCTTCTTACAAAATCATGATACTAGTCTCATACCCAGGAACTGGTAGGTTCCTAAAGTACTTTTTCTATCAACCCTGCATCCAGCAAAATCAGCATCAGAGTATCCAGTTAACTCAAATTCTGATTCAGCAGGATACCATAGGCCTAGATTAGGACAACTCTTTATATATCTTAAAATCCTTTTTAAGAAAATTAGATGGGATTCTTTAGGGTTCACTTGGAACCTAGCACAAAGGCATGTAGCAAACATAATATCTGGCCTACTTGCTGTGAGGTATAATAGGGATCCAACAATGTCCCTATAAAGTTTCTAATCAACAGGTTTTCCCGGTATATCAGAGTCCACAACAGCATTGGTGGCCATGGGAGTTTTCTTAGCTGAGGCATCAGCCATCACAAACTTCTTTAGAAGTTCTTTAGCATACTTTGCTTGAGAGATGAAGATGCCATCAGGAAGCTGTTTCACTTGGATACCAAGGAAATATGAAAGCTCTCTCATGCTACTCATTTCAAATTTAGAATGCATGAGGTCAGAAAACCTCTTGCACAATTTTGAATCTGTAGAGCCAAATATGATGTCATCTACATAGATTTGTACTAAAAAAATTTGGTCCTTATGATGTCTAGTGAAAAGGGTTTTATCTACAGTTCCTCTTGTAAATTTATGCTCTAATAAGAAACTTGCTAAGGTCTCATACCAAGCTCTTGGAGCTTGCTTTAGACCATAAAGAGCCTTATTTAATTTAAAAACATAAGAGGGATGAGTTGGAGAAACAAAACCTGGAGGTTGTTCTACATAAACCTCTTCTTGTAACACTCCATTTAGGAAAGCACTTTTCACATCCATTTGGAAAACTTTGAACCTTTTGAATGTTGCATAGGCAAGGAAGATCCTTATAGCTTCCAACCTTGCAACAGGTGCAAAGGTCTGATCATATTCAATTCCTTCCTCTTGCCTATATCCTTGAGCAACAAGCCTAGCCTTGTTCCTCACAATGACTCCTTAGGCATCGAGCTTATTCCTGAAAACTCATTTGGTTCTAATAACTGGGTAGTTTTGGGGTCTTGGAACCAAATCTCAAACTCTACATCTCTCAAATTAGTTTAATTCCTCTTGCATTGCAAGGATCCAGTGGGGATCTTGCTCAACATCATGAATGGTTAGAGGTTCAATCTGAGAGAGAAAACATGCATGCATCAAGTCTTGGTTGAGTTGATGCCTTGTCTGTACACCTGCTGATATGTCTTCAATTACTTGAGATCTGGGGTGATCCCTCAGTGTGACAAAATCAGTTGGTGGAGTTGGTTGTGCAACAGCATTTTGAATAAATTCCTCTTGTGGAATTATAGTTGCTGTTGGTTGAGGCTCATGTTCTTCAGCTTCATCTTCTTCACTATCTTCAATGACCTGTGGAGAGGGATGAGTGGGAACCTCTTGGGTGAGGTTTAGTCCATCCAATGTCTCACACAAGTGGGGTACCTGCAAGTTGCTACTGGTAGAAACTTCTTTCTCCTTGCAATACATGTTAGTTTCATCAAAAGAAACATGAATTGACTCTTCTACTTTTAATATTGATTTATTGAATACCCTATAAGCCTTGCTTACTTGGGAGTATCCTAGAAAAACTCTTACTTCAGCCTTAGCTTCAAACTTTCTAATATATTTCTAGTTGTTATTATGTATACAACATGTACAACCAAAAACTTTAAAATAGTTTATTTTAGGTTTCTTCCCTTTGAGCAATTCATAGAGAGTCTTGTTCTTCAGTTTGTGAATTAAACTCCTATTCAGGACATAGTTTGCAGTGCTTACAGCCTCTGCCCAAAAGGTTAGTGGCATGTATGCATCAGCAAGCAATGTGCATGCATCTTCAATGAGTGTCCTATTTTTCCTTTCAGCTACCCCATTTTGTTGGGGAGTTCTAGGAGCTGAGAAGCAATGCCTGATACCTTCCTTCTCACAGAACTCATGCATAAGAAGAGACTCAAACTCTGTGCCATGATCACTTCTGATCAATACAAAATGAGTAGAGAACTCAATTTGTATGGTTCTGAGAAAATCTGTAAGAACCTTGAATGTATCTGACTTTATTCTCAGAAAGAATACCCAACTGAACATGGAGAAGTCATCCACTATAACTAAAGTGTAAGATTTCTCTCCTAGGCTTTGTACAGCTATGGGTCCAAAAATATCCAAGTGTAGCAGGTACAAGATCCTAGGTGAATCACTCTTATTAATTGATTTGAAACTAGTTTTAGTTTGCTTGCCTAATTAACAAGCCCTGCAGAGACCTTCATTCTTGTAGGGAGCAGAAGGTAAACCTCTAACAAGGTTGTGCTTAGATAACCTAGCAATATTTTTCAGGTTTACATGTCCTAGTCTTTTGTGTCATAAATCATTCTGAGTACTGGTTAAATTTAGCAAAGAGATATCAGTTTTGGCAGAAAGAAAGTTTACTAAATAAATGTTTTCTTGTCTACTTCCAGTTAAAACAGTTTGGTTATTTTTATCAATGATAGAGCAAGTAGAAGGGTTAAAATATACCTGATAACCATCATCACATAATTGACTTATGGAGATGAGGTTATGCTTCAGTCCACTTACATATGTCACCTTTCTGAATGTGACAACTCCTATTTTTACTTCTCTCACTCCTTCTGACTGTCCATTTTTTGAGTCATCAAAAATGACTTTTGGCCCCAACTTGGACTTATAGTTGAGTAGGATGTCCTTGCTGCCAGTCGTATGCTTGGAGCAGCCACTGTCCAGGTACCAAGTTTCATTTGCCCCTGGACAATTCTTCACCTGCAATACAAACAGTTAGTGATTTTTGACGCAGGTTACCTTGGGCCCTTTGTATGGCTGATAAGAGAAACTAGAAATAACAGAACATTCTTGCTGGGATTTATATCCTAGGGGGTGGTATCTCCTAGGTGGAATGGTCCAGTCAGCTAGGAGATTAAATGATTTCCTAGAAGTATTTAAGTTTCTATTAAAGTTATAGTTTTGGTTAAGTCTTCCTGGGTTCGACAAATTTATGTAAGTTCGTCGACCAGAGTTCGACGAATTGGGTTGAGATCGTCGATCTCTGCCCAGAGAATAAACATGTTCATTCTCTGCGCCCCACGTTCGTCGATCTCTGCTTGACGAACCATACAAAGTTCGTCGATCGCAGTTAGACGAATGATAGTAACTATAGTTGGCGTTCAGAGTTCGTCAATCGGGGTTCGACGAACTAGCTCCTTTTCGTAGATCGGAGGTCGACGAAAATTGCTGAACTTTGTTTTTATTAGCTGTTTTCTGGTTTTCAATTTTGTTCTTAGTTTGAATTTGTTCAAGAATTTTACTTACCGTATTTACTTGAACAGTATTCTTCTTTCCTTTTTCAGAAATAAAATTTAAGGGTTGTGATAAATGGTTTTTCTGAATAATAAGTGGTTCACTAGATGATGCACATAATCCTAACTTACTTCCATTAAATTTAACATTAGATATGTTGGTGATTACTGTTAGTTGTTTGTTTCTTCCATTTAGTGATTTTTCTAGCTATTTTGCCTTATTTAATTCATCTTTCAGAAGGGTGATTTGTTCACTAAACATATCTATTTCATTTTTCAATTTAGTGTTTTCTAATACTAAGCTATCATAGTTAACTTGTTTATCTCTGAGAAGTTTGATTTCCTTCTCAGAGTTGATTAAATCTAAACACATAATTTTAAAAATTGATTTAAAAGATTATGAATTATAATCAAACCATGATAATACCTGATCAGCGTCTGATTCAGAAGCTTCCTCATTTTCTGACTCTCCTTCTTCTGAGTTGCTTCTTGAGGCATCAATTGCCATGAGGCAAACCTCTTTTGCTCTTTCTTCTTCTTCATCTTCACTGGAGCTTGCAGATGTTGACTCCTCTTCAGTCTCACTCCAAGTCTCAGCTACAAACCTCTTTTCCTTTCTCTTGTGTTTGCTGGAAGAGGGTTTGCTGGTGAACTGTTTTCTGGAATCCTTTTCCTTTTCTCTTCTCTTCTCCTTCTTTTGATTCTCTGGACACTCAGAGAGGAAGTGCCCAGGCTTTCTGCATCCATAACACACCACTTCCTTTATAGGTGTCTTGTCATACTTTGGCCTGTCATCCTTTCTTGTTGACTTCCTCCTAAAGTCCTTTTTAGCCATCTTGAAGAATCTCTTTGCAAAGAGACTCATGAGCTCTTCATTTGATGCAGTAGATTATGATTCTTCTGAGGCTTTGAATGCTATGTTCTGATCTCTTATGGCTGCAGGAGGTGTTCTTTGTTCAGCAGCCTCCCTTGTCTTTATTAACTGCTCATAAGATTTCAGTTTGCCCAATAGAGATTCAGTTGACATCTCATTCAGGCATCTGGCCTCCTTGATGGGCCAAATTCTTGTGTCCCAAGAGTTTGGGAAGCACATCATAATTTTGTCATTCACTTCAGTGAGAGTGATGACCTTGTCCAGAGTTTTTAGCTCATTAATAATTAAGCTTAATCTGTTGTACATCTCTGACACTGTCTCAGCTTCCTATTTCTTGAAATTCTCATATTGGGATATGAGATTTGATCTCCTATCCTTCCTTTCATCAGCTGATCCATCAACCATTTGGTTTAGGGAATCCCAAATGGCTTTTGCTGATGTGCACTCAACAACCTTCTGGAAAATGTCATCAGACATTGTTAGTACCAATATGTTCATGGATTTTGCATCAGCCATCTTGGCTTTCCTGTAAGCATCATTATAATCTAGAGGAGGGACTGCAGTCATATCTGTAGAAGTGCTGGGACGAGCAGAAGGTGGTGGAGGTACACCTGTTAAGATAGAAGAAAAAAATATCGTCATCAATAGAATTCATGTATAGCTTGATTCTTGCCTTCCAGATTCCAAACTTTTGCAAGTTGCAAACTGGAGGTCTAGTGCTTGCATAATCTTTATTCTGTGTCATGGCTGTGTTTCTACTTTAAAAGTTAAATGTGAATAAAGTGATGTGTAGATCTAACTCAGGATCTTTGGTTCAAGAGTTAACTTGTCCAACCAAAGGAACCTTGCTCTGATACCAATTGAAAGTGAGGGTTAGGTCTACAATACTCTAGAGGGGGGTGAATAGAGTATCTTTAAAATTTGTTAGGTCCCAATACAGGTGCTGTTACAGCTTTTGCTGTAAACTAAAAATGTGCAGTAATTAAGAAAATGGAAAACAGAAAATACTAAACTTAATCACAGCCACACAGCAAGAATAAAAAGAAATAGGCAACCAGACGACACAAGAAATTTATAGTGGTTCCCCAAATCTGGGTAGTCCACTCTTCTACCACCCTTGGTAAGAATCCACTCAGGTTTTTGATCAGGTGTCTGACACCAATGGGTTTTGATCAGGTCCCCAAAAACCAACTCAAATCTTTTGGTTAGGAGACTTGCAACCAGGAATCACTTTTGAAGGGAGATGACAACCCTTTATAGAGGATGAGTGAGAGAGTAATTATGTCTTCTCTTTCTCAATAAACTGAGAAGACTTATGTGAATTGATGTTTAACAAACAACTACCCCTGAGATGTAGAATGGTTCAGGGAAGATCTGGAGCTTTGCTGCAGGGTGATAGGCCTTCAATCAGAGTTCTTGACAAGCAGTGATGCAGGAGCTTCTTGACTGATTTGATATTTGTTGTCCTTGGAAGTCCTGGAGAGAATATTGAAGAAGAAGACTCTTGATATAGTATGATTGTTCTTCTTCTTCTGAATGAAGGTCACTGCCTGTCACTGTGAGCTTTTGTATGATTTGTTTGTGTGAAGCTTTTCTACTACTGTATGAATTCTTGCAGTCAGTCTGTGTGTGTCTCTTTTTCTAACTGAGTATGTTCTTGTTATTCTCTCTTGATTCTAGATCTTCTTTTCATCTATGTCTATTAAAAAATTTGAATCCTCTATAATTAATGCTGACGGCCTGAGAATAATCGGCATTGATGTATTTCCTCAACTGTCTCGTGGAAAATCAGCAAGTAATAATCCTGAGGAAGACCGTAATTAATGCTTTCTCTAACGGATTCATTCAGAGAATGTTTGAGAATTAATTACTCAGGAATTTCCGCATTAGAATGGGGACAGAAGGCCGGAAATGGCTAGGTCTAGAATCATTGAACAGTTGGCAGAATTCGTCGAACTGAATTACCAATTCGTCGAGCTGAGATATTAAATTCGTCGACCATACGGCTTCTGTTCATCGAGCTGAGTTCCAAGTTCGTCAAGCTGATAACAGAACTTGCATGCTTCAGAACCTTTGCCTTTTCTGTCTGAAGTTCGTCGAGCTGACAATTGCATTCGTCGATTGGAGTTCAGGAACAATTCTGGACTTAGTCAAGTAGTTTGTGTTGACTGATATTCCTTGTGTCGACATAAATCTTCTGGTGTCGACATAGGTAGATGTCGACTGATTAGTCTTGGTGTCGACAGATTATTCTTGGTGTCGACATAAATCTTCTGAATCCAGAATTCGTCGAGTAGAGTACTGAGTTCGTCGACCTGAGAAGTTGACTTCGTCGAACTGAGAAGTTGTGAGTTTGAGGTCCAAGTACGTCGAGCTCAGAATCTTGTTCGTCGACCAAAGTCTGAAGTTGGACTTAGAATAATATGAAGTTATTCTGACTTTAGTCTGTCGAAGTATCCCAGTTTTCGTCGACCAGAGAATGAAGATCGTCGAGCTCAGCTCAGAGAAGTATCCAAAGTTCGTCGAGCTGAGAACGTCTTTCGTCGACCTGAGTTCGACGAACGTCGAACTCATTTTACTTAGTCTTGAAATCTTCTAAGTCTTGAGTCTCTGATAGTCATTGTTGATAGCTGGTCCATCTGATGTTGACTCTAAGGACTTGGCCTAGACTCTAGGACACAACTATGACCCTGGCTATACATGTTGGGTCACATCCTAAGTTAGTGAACCTAGCCCAAATCAACTAGGGATCCAACACCTTCGGATTCAGTCGATCTCTTGACTTGTTCTTCCTTTATTATTGTTTATGTGATGTTAGAACTTTGTGTTGATGATGTGCTCTTAGTTGTAAACATTATTAGTTTCATGTCTATGTGAACTTGTATTGTTTATGCTTAAGTTGCTTGGGTTGCGCCATCCTTCCATCCGTCATCCATCCGTTCTTGCCGTTCTGGCAATTGCTAGAAGCGTGCGCAACGAAGAGGTGCTTACGACCATCAAATTCTGGTTCTTACGCTTGCCTACTCGTCCATCCGCCCAGCGATTCGGTAAATAGCGGCCCGTGTAGTCTTCCATTCCGCCTGGCGAAGCATTACATAGCGGCGTTGCATCGGAGTAGTTTTAGCATTTTATTTTCTATTTCCGCAACCATCAAAACCCTCTTAGTTAGCTCCGACCAAAGGACTTCAATCTCAATTCCCTCTCGAAATTAACTCCCCCTTGCTATGTTCCTTGAAGAGATCGATACTTGGGTAAATTCACCCATTTTATATTACTTGTGTGACCGGTACACTTGCCGTCCAATGCATCAAAGTGCGCGGTCCTACTCTGCTGAGCGGTGACAATGAGAGTGCCATGAAACTGGTAAATAATCCAGTTTGTCACGTTCGGACCAAGCACTTCGAGATTGAGCACCACTTCATATGAGAGAAGGTGTTGGAGGGATCTCTGATGGTGCAACATGTGTAGAGTGAGGATAATGTTGCGGACATCTTCACGAAGCCGTTGTCGAAGGTGTCATTTACTCGGTTATGAGGATTGCTGGGTTTGATCACCACTTCTCACTTCAAGGGGGAGTGTTGAAAATTTTGAAGTGAAAGTGGGTGATGGAGCAGACCGTGCGGTCTGAGCGGTCTGAGTCCACGACCTGGGCAGACTGATGTTGCGGCCTGGGTGACTGGCCTAGTTGGACTTGTTGGCTTGGTTGTTATTGTGGAGTGGCCTGTGCGGCCTATCCTTCGCGGACTGATGGCGGTGCTTTGTTCGGCATGTGGTTCTACAGATAAGCCGATCCTTGGAGAATCCGGGCGGATTGGAGGTTGTATCTGCGGTGTTGTGGAGGACATGATTTGCATCCGCGGAGTCCGCTATTGCGGACTGGTGTTGGAGATCGGCATTGATCTTGCCGAGCTCTCTGTTGATGTGGTGGGTGTTGCCGCATTCAATGTGGCGGACTGTCCATAGAGTTGGCGGTCTGGGTTTAGTGTCCGCCAAGTTCGCCCAGTTGTTTGATGGGTTGCTGGACTTGGTCACACTCTATAACAAGTTCAAGTGTTCGCACTGTCCGCAGAGTCCGTTGTTGACCGGGCGGTCTTCTACTTGGTCGTGGACTCTTGCGGCGCGCTATGGCATTGTTCTCGAGTTGTGCGGAACTATCGTCATATCCGCGTATGGCGTGCGGACTGATGTAGTATTGGTTGTGGATGTGTACGTGTGCTGTGCAGCGTGGCGGACTGGTGGCGTGCTTGCGAGCTGTTGTCGTGTCTGCATGTAGCGTGCGGACTGACGCAGTGAATGGAATGTTGTTGTGTCCGCGTGTTGCATGTGTGCGAACTGGCGCGATGTCCGCCTGGTGGTGGACTGACCTTGATATTGGCGCCTGGCGGGTTGTTGGTCTGGCTAAGTCCTTGCGGACTCAGCGGACTGGTGTTTGCTAGCCGCGAGCTGGGGTGGTGACTTTATTCACTAGGGCGGTGACCACACTCCTCACCCTGCCTATAAATAGACCCCCCCGACATGTCTACAGTAACATAGTGAACAGTAAATTGAGCGCGCGATTTGAGACTTAACTGGTTGCTATTTGTAGGTTGTGCGGCTAGCACTGTGAAGTCAGGTGTCTGGTTCTGATCAAGGCCATGAAGCAGTGAAGCTTGCGGTTTACAATCAACAGTTGCAGCAGGTTGCAGGTGGCGGCCAACCAGTTTTTCTCCTCAATTTTAATCTAAGTTCAATAACCAGGTCGCCGGTTTAGGCGGACTTGTCGGTCTGCTCATTTAGTTCAGTAGCGGCTTATAGAGCAGAAGTCAGCAGAATAACGTGTTGTCCGCGCGGTTTGTGCGGACTCCGTAGATTCAGAGTAGCAGCAGCGGCTTGGCGGTCTCGGCGGACTTAGCGGTCTTGGAGATAGTCTGCCCATCTTGAAGTTGTCTCTTGTTTGTTTTCTTCTCCTTATACTTGGCGAAATCATGTCTCGTCCTGTATACCTTGCCTTGTAAAGTTGATAGTGAAATTAATGCAAGATTTGTGTTTTCTCTTCATTGCTTTTGATACATAGCTCGGTTTATTGTTGGAGTGTTGCTGCGCCTAGTTCTCGATTCCGCTTGATCAAGTGATCAGCTTGATAGTTTTGGAAGTGTTTGCTTGATACCAAAACTAGCATTTGATTAACTTGTGAAATTTCAACAGCCATTATATTAGCTTGCAATGCAATGAAATATTAGGCCGGTGTTTTGCAATGCACTCACATTCAGGCACTGTTTGGTGGGACTTATTTTTACCGGTGAGGAGGTTACGACCGCAAGAACCGGAGTTTAATTAAGATCCGGTTCATGCGATCGTAACTGCTTGACCGG